>JAKSZP010009416.1:0-136632 GCA_022478985.1 Massospora cicadina | reverse complement strand
TTGGAGCTCCTTCAAGTAATTGATTGATGATATTTTGCAAGGCCTCAGGTGGCATTTGAAAGTCTGAGGCAAAACATAAGTTAGGATTATAGAATTCCAAGTTGGCCTGAAATTCCAACATGGAGGGTAATCTTGGGATTTGGACTCCAATTGAAGGGACCCTTCATAAAATACTGCCTTGCTCTTGATCTTGAGCCTCGTCAGGCGAAAATTGAGAATCCATGGTGATAGACGTGGTCACTGGTGCGTAACTAAGAGAACCCCTGTAGTGAGAACCAGTCTGGAAGTTTTGAATTACACTTCCAAGGGGGCAGGTTGTATCTCGAAGTTACAATGGGTGGATTCTCCAAAAATGCAATGAAGTAAATAAGAAAACACAGGTTAAACTCGACCTACTTTTTATTTTAAAAAAAGGAAATATTTATAGGCTTTTTTATGGTTTGTAATCTATCAGAGTGAATTAATCTCTGCGCGATCAAATCTTCAATCAGTTGATTGGGATCCAATTGATCATTAACTTTGATATATTGCAATAGATTGCTCGCTCCTTCCAACGATGTTGGGGGAATTAAGGAAGGGTATTTTTAGAGATATGCAAATTTGGTGAAATCCTGAAATATGGGTTGCACTGATCCAGTGGTGGGTTGTAGGGGCAGATTTGAGACAAGCGGGCATGAGCTTGGATATGGCCTGGTGACTGCCATCTGTGGCATATTCTAGTAAAATGTCAGTAATGACCCACCTTTTGGCTGGGTTAATCAAATAGAGAGCCCAATAAACGACCATTGGGACTATAATGCAAATGGTGGAGTGCTTTTCTGGATCAGTAGGAAAAGTTTAAATAATGTGGCAGATGATATCTGCGATATACTGAGTACATTGAGAGAATTAGTTATAAAAGAATTCAAAAAAGGATAATGAATTGACATCAGACCCTAGGGGGCGGTTGTCTTGAAAGTGAGGGGACAGAATGAGGATATGCTTGGCTGGATTGGCCCTAAGGCTACCAGCAGCTTACTCTGATTAGCTGAGAAGGTACTGGTCAGAGTGGTTGTCAAATATTTTAGATAAAAATTGTAAAAACTTTGAAACCCTCCTCCAAGGTTATTGGCCTGATCAGATTGATAATTCTTTGGCATTGTCAGAAATTTGCCCTCTTAGCTGCAGAGGAAAAATGTCTTGGGTCAAAATCAGCTAAATTGGGGAAATGTCGGCTATTTATGAGTTTGTGGTGAGCCTAAATGTGATTTAATTAAGTATATCGATGATTTTGATGATAACGGCCAAAAGATCCTAGCTGATTCTTATTGGAACCCCATTAATCAGGGTAAAACATTTTGAAACTTTCTTGGGCAAGAAACATAAAATTGAGAGGTTGGATTATTCTGACCACATGATGAACCATGGGGCGACCATCAGAAGGTATGCCCATAACCACCATTGGGTCATTTAAAGAACCTACGCAAAGACCACCCACTTTTATAGGTGTGGCGGAGGTTCCCCAAGGTGAAAGTATTTTGTCTAGCGGTGATTGGTTGAAGTACATCAAAACATTACCAGATGGGTACATTCTGCCCCAAAACTCCATCCCAACTATCATTTCATCAAAAAGAGTAACTCAAATTCCCATGATCTGATAGGAGATTATAACATTTTTCTTAATTTGGAATACATTGAAGCTATTCTAAAACTATCCTCAAATTCCCCCCAACCCTCAAAACAGATTATATACTGATTGGTTGGATATTGAGAGGTATTGCTTTTCCTTTTACCCCGCGCTTTTAATAAAATATCATAATACCTAAATTTTATAGTAGCATTTATTTTTAAAGTTTATTAAAAACCTTTGTGGGATCCAGCGGCGTAAGCACCAGCGAGAACAAGTAAGCTGGATTCCTAAAAAATGGTGCTCACTACAGGTGATACCTGTAAACCTCAAATTTGTCAAAAACAAAGATTTTAACCATGAGCAACCCTCCCACTTTTCCTCTTCACTTTAAATCGCGTTTAGTTGCTCTGGAAAAGCAGCTAGCAAGCGTTCTATCCTGCCTCAAAGAACTTGAGCAGCGTCCAATAAAACCATTTTTTAAGGATGTGTTCATCCCTGGAGAAGAGAGCTTTGCTACTTTCTTGTATGTTTATGAAGCTGCCATGTATGGCGCAACTGATAAGCAGAAAGTGCAACACATCCTTTCCTATCTAAGCCGCCTAGTGCAAGAGATGATAGTTCCTCACCTGGACCTGTTGCACACCTGAGCAGAGGTTAATGAGGCTCTTATAGATGAATTCGGATCAAAGCAGAGTCTACACAGGGAAAAACAGGCCTTTATGCGCCTTAGCATGTATGAAGGTGATTTAACCATTGCTTTTGCTGAACGATTTTACCTTGCTTCGCAAAGGTTGTCAACCTCTAACATGCTCACCCTTGATGATGCTATCGCCGCCCTGTTAACTGGGTTAGACTCTCAACCCTCTTTAGCCAAGCATATCATTTCCATGAAATGCCACTGAAAACATCCGCGACAATAAAGAGCCTTTGTTAGATGTGGCTGAATTCCAATTATGCGCAAACACAAATGTCTCTGAGGTTAAACCTTCAGCCCTAATTATTGAGGTGCTTTCACCAGTTGAACAGTTGGGAGTGTATCCACCTGTGACTATCCTCCCTACAAAACCTGCTTCCTCAGTACGACTTAAAAAGGATACACCATCCTTTGGTAAATTGGAGCTCTGTAAAGTAGTTGATACCACGCTCCCACACAAGCGTACCAAAGCTGCTGTACTTTCTCCTCCAGTTAATCTGGTAATTGCGCGCCCTAAGGCTATTCAATCTCCTGTGGCCATCTCACCTACCTCCATCGCGGCCTTGCCAGTTGTTGAGAATCACCTTGGGGACGAATCTGAGGGGGGTTATGACGATGTTGGTTACTATATATTGGGAGCCCCCGCAGAGGTAGAGGTTCCTGATCATTTGAAAGCTGGATGATAAGATGAGACCACCATACCTGAGGAAACGTACCTCAGTTAAATTTTTGGGTTTTCCAAAGTTAATAACACTTCCAGATATGGTGATCACTTCATATCTAGCTTGATTCAACCTATTCAGCAGGTCCATACCCTGAAATCCATCCTGGATAGATACCCCAATTTTGCTCAAAAGCTAACCTCCACCTTCCAGCTCATTGAAGTCTTAGCCTTGTCGCCTAACTTTTGAGGAACCCTCACTAAGATGAAAGTGGTCATTCAAAAAGTCCAAATAATGGTCATCCTGGACACTGGCTCCCCATTCAACGTGATCTCCACTAAGCTTATTAAGAAGATAAAGCTAGCGCATGACTTGAAGTACACGCAAGGATTTAGAACCGCTGGCCCAAACAATACCCATGCTATTGGTGCATACTCTTCCCTTCCCATTCAAATTGGGAAGCTTATCCTATCAGCCCATGCAGTGGCTTTGGACAACTCATAAGATATGCTCATTGGCACTCATTTTATGATTGAGTATTAAGGAATAATCAACCTGAAGCAAGGGGTTCTCTCGTTACTCAAATATAAAGTCCCTTTAGTCTTATCCAATAAAGAATCAAGCAACCACGAATACTCTTGCCTGGTTTAAAACCCCTTATAGCTATCACCTTGCCTTATTCCACTACCATGTAAAACACAAAAAATTACCTGATTCAGTGGATGCTGGGGACGTTATCCCTTTCTATGCTGTAGATGAGGTCTTGATTAAGCCTGGTGAACAAAGAGTAATTGACACTAAGATCACACTTCAAATTACACACCATTGCTTGTTGCACCTCATAAGTATTGAGGGAATTAGTCCCTTGGATCCTCGTGTCTTGCCTGGGATACTAGACCTAGCCTACCAGAGGCCTAATACCATTCTACTGGGAAACCTCACCAGTAAAGACATTATCATACAGAAAAACAAAGATTGGCAGAGGATTACTACTCCCAGTAGAGGACATTGAACATATCCATCATTGGCTCTATGGCGGATTTGGGCTTACCAATGGTTAGTATGGTGTGTACCTTGCCCAATGTTCATATTTTGGATAAGCGAACCCCAGAGGAGCTGGAAAAAGTTCATACCTTGTTAGATGACTGTCATATTCTGGTGGTTGACTCTAAAAATAAACCTTCGACAACCATCAAATTGGGCTAATTATCCTTTCAACGCTTGAGCTAACGCCTATTGCTATTATACAACTCAGGCTGATTATCTCAATGAAAAATTCTATCAAGTATTTTATTAGGCGCTCAGCCCAAATACGCTCGCATATTATGGCCAATTCTGATGCATTAATCTCAGCAATTGGTCCTGATTATCAAAACAAAATCCATTCAATTGTATACAAAACAATTTGGGGACAACCCAAAGTTAACATCTGAAATTCCCGTGGACTTCAGATGAATAAAAACGTAATCAATTTCCCACATGAGGGCGAAATTTGTATGTCAATACGCGTAATTGGCATTATATCACTTACGTGGACAGGCTGAAAGGGGTTACTTAGTGCTATTGAGGAAGAGGCCTGCTGACGTCCCAATTAGGGGTGCGCCATTTTTTAATTGAGGCCAAAATATCACAGAAGGTGTGTTTCATCAGCAGTATGATGAAACTAAAATCCTGAAGATTTTAGGACAACTTTAAATGCTTTTATTGCAATTTTTGTAGCTAAAATCCTCCTGATTTTGAGAGTATTTTGCCACCAATGAACCTAGGAAAAGGTTTCAGTCATAGGACAAACTGAGTGGCAAAATAGTGTTGAAATTTTGTGCTGAGATGTGGCCAGGAGATGCCCTAGAGGTATAAATACCAGCGCCTGGCCTAATGACCATTATCAAATAGATAGCTTACAATAAAAGTCTTATTTATTTTATCCTTTTCCTGGTTTTTATCCAAATCTTAACCTTGGAGAAGTGTCGATAAACTGGAAGGACCAAGTCCTAAGTTTATATTTTAGCCTGCCTCTGAAGAAGTTCCCAATTATGAAGGAAAAATTACGCCCAAAGTTGGCCAGAAGAGTTGAGGCAAATTTAATAGGCCTGGTGAGCTAATAGACAGTCTGAATCCCGTAAACTACAGGCACTATTGAGGATCAACCATCAGAACTTCAGCCCAAATAGATGTACAGGATACTAATTTCCAAGTGAGCAATCCTCGAATTTTGACAACTGGTGCTCACTCAAAACCGGTGACACTCTTTGATATGGATTTTAGTAACTTTTCCTGGCAGATTCGGCCAGATGAAATAGCAACATCAAGATGGAAACTAAAGTCAAGCCTATCTCAGATTATTTTACCAGTCAACAAGGCCCCGCAGCTGGTACCTCCTACACCCATAATCTTGTCAACATGGGGGGAGCTCATGCAGCAAAACCAGTCGTCCTAAATAGGGATGAAGATGATTCCTTGAACAACAAGGAATTTTCAAAAATGTGGACGGTTGTGTTGAGATTGCAGTCCAGAAACACTGAAATTACTCAGGAAATCTGGGAACTCAGAATGCAATTATCAACTGCAAATTCATGAGTAGATAGTATGGGCAAAGACATTAAGAGCATAGCATCTAATCAAGCTTTATCTAAAGAAAAGCCTAACAACCTCGAAAAACAAAGCAGCTGATGCTCACTTAGTTTGACAAAAGCAAAGTAGGAAAAAGCTCTGTCCATTCGACTAAAAACAGTTTAAAAACTAAGGGCCAAATTCAGGCATCAGAATCCTGTAGTTCAGAGCAATATTATCAAACTGAATTATTGGAAATTGAAACTGATGCAGAAACTGATATCTCAAACATCTGTTCTATGCCTAGAGTACTGGATGCAATCCTGACTCCAGACACATCCCAACAGGAAAAAGGGCCAATTATGAGTGATGATACACCAAGATGCTCAAGAAGAAGTACAACCCCTGTGGCCAAAACAGGGCGAGATGACTTCAAACCATTGAATCTACCCAAGTTCAATAAGGATGGAAACGTTCACTCTTTCCTCAAGTTATTTGAAAAAACAATGAGAGGAGCCTCAGACCATGCTAAAGGATTGGCACTGATAAACTCACTTGATGCCCAAAGCTGTGACCTTGTTATGCCCTATTTTTGGCGACGATTGGTCCTATATGGATGCCAAAAGTGCAATAACCAAACATTTTGGAGGGCCTGAGAAACTAGAAACCTGAAAAAGAGAGCTTCTTAATATTGAATTCAAACAGAATGAGACTATTAAGGACTTTTCAGATAGATTCTTCCATGATGCACAAGTTCTTCGTGAGTGCAATGCAATAGATAAGTTTGACGCCAAGATTGCATTGGAGCATGCAATTATGCCCTTCTGTGAACTGCACAATGTCATGTTGCCTGCATTCAATGAAAGCTTGGAAATCCAAGAGCTCACCACTTACTTGAGAAGCTGCTCCCATATATTCAACACACCTAATCAGGCCAAAGATCTGGAAAAATCTTAATTTTTGGGCCCAAAAAACAACACAATGTCCAACAAGGGGAAAAATTTTTAAAATATGAAACAAAAATTTGAGCAAAAACAGCAAGCAGGGCCGATTACAATCTACAAATGTGGTCAAATAGGGCACTTTGGTAACCAATGCTACAGACGGTCCAACAAAAAGCCTGGGGTCAACTTTGCTCTAGAAATTACCAGTGACAGTGAGGCGGGAAAAGAGCAGGTGGAGTAGAGGTGGAATGCTCTAACTCCCCAATTTTCAAACCATTCCACTTGACCCTGACGAGCTCCTTAAGGCTGAAGATGTTGTTGAAAATAACCTTGACCATATTGGGGCTAATAATGTTATGATGGTCACTACTTGGGCCACCGCAAAAGCAACTAAACCCTTGAAAATAACCAAAGAAGCCCGAGAAGAGGTATCAAAACCTTACGCAAAGCAAACTATTGATCAGGGTTTGGATCTACAACCCATATGTTCAACCAATTTACCTAAGCTTAACAACGTTCAAGTGGCTATTCCCATGAAGACCTTAGCAGATAACTTCCCAGATATCTGCTCAATCCTGAAAGCACATCTGATATTGGGCAACAGCCACAGCATTCACACAATAATTACCTCTGAAACTACTCTTAATGTACTTATGTGGACATAGCAGTGAACAAGGTGCAAGTTCAGGCCAATTTTGATAGTGGCGCTCCTATCAATATAGTCAGTACAAAATTGGTTAGAAAACTGAAAATTGCACCCAATATTGCCCACTGCCAGGAATATGGAACCGCTGGAGCGCATACCACCAAATCGCTGGGCGCCTACAGTACCCTACCACTCCAATTTGGATCCATTGTAGTAACGGCACCTGCCATAGTGTTGCCAAATACAAACTATGATATCCTAATTGGGACTGATTTCCTAAGAGATATGGAGTCATTACCAATCATGAGGATGATGCTCTCACCATTCTTGGCCAGACTATTCCACTGTACTATAACAGGGATAAGGCAGTTGAGAAAAGAAACCCAACCTATTCATAAATCTGGCTTACAAAGATGGAGTCGTCCCAATTGAGTATTCCAAAGCTTGGTCAAAGATAAAACCACTTCCCACTTAGATTAATGAGTCAAATGGCACCCCACTTCAATCTAATCAGACCATCACTTTACCATCCAGAGAACAAGTAATTGTCCCGATGGGACTAACAATTAATATCCTGGAAGGACTTTATGGTGAAATTTATCAACCATGGTCTAAATCTCAATTCAAGCCAAACATTACCCCTGGTATTATCATTCTGGGCCACGGAGAAATACATATCTTGTGTGCAAACCTGCAAATTCAGCCCATTTTCATCAGGCGACATCAGTTAATCGCTTTTCTGCATCTGTTCCCTAACACGGAAATTGACTCACTACATGTGTTCAGAACTTTTGTCAAATCAGGGCTTCCCAATAAAGACCAACTCAGCATACATAATGTTGTCCTTATGGCTAATATAAGCAACCTGACCAACTTCAATAGAGGCCAAGCTCAGGAGTTATTCTCTAAATATCAAGAAATATTCGAACAAGATGATTTTAACTTGGGTTGTGCTAATGGTGTCACCCACAAAATCGATACTAGAGATCTTAAACCTATTTGATTACGCCCAATTAGATGCTTAGAATCATCAGAAGAAGCAGTATCCAAGGAGATTAAGGAACTTCTTGATTGCGGCATGCTAGTCCCTTCAAAAAGTCCATGGGCAGCACCGATTTTAATAGTGAAAAAGAAGGATGGAAGCAACTGAGTAGTCATTGACTATCAGAAGTTAAACAACATCACCAAAAAGGACTTGTACCCACTTCCATGAAATGACGACGCCTTGGATAGGCTAGGGGCGCGAAGTTCTTCTCAGCAATGGATCTTATCGGCGGATATTGTCAAATAGATCTTCATGAAGAGGAGCGCGAGAAGTGTGTGATCATAATCCAAGAGGGCCTATTCCAGCTGACAAGAATACCTCAAGGGCTCTGCAACGCCCCAGCCACATTCCAATGGGCAATGGACACAATCCTATGAGATTTAAAATTGTCATGTGTACTAGTGTACCTTGATAATATCAAAGTTTTCAGCCGCACTTTTGGTGACCACCTGGAACACTTAGAGGAGGTTTTCAAAAGGCTAGCTGCTGCAAACTTAAAAATCAATCCCAGAAAATGTCAGTTTTTCTAAGACTAGCTGGAATAACTTGGATTTGTGATTGATAAAGTGGGTCTTTGGCCCCAACCTCTAAGTTGGATGCCATCCTTAAAATGAAATGGCCCAAAACCAAGTGCAATATTCAAGTATTCCTAGGCATGATCAGGTACTGTAACCAATTTATTGCCAACTTCACACAGCTTGGAGAGCTGCTTTTCTATCTGCTTAAAGATAAGGTTCCATTTGACTGGACTCTAGCTTGCCAGGATGTATTTAACCAACTTTGATTGTCCCTATTAAGCGCGCCTGTTCTTCAATATCTGGACTTTGATTGCGAATTTATTATCCAAACAGATGCATCCCAAACAGCAGTGGGTGCCGTGTTATCCCAAGTTGGAGAAGACGGTGAAGAACATCCAGTTGCCTTTACTAGTCAGAACTAAAACGTTCATGAAAGGAACTTCACTGTGATGGAATGAGAATGCTTAGCTGTCATATATGCTTGAAAGCAATTCTGGGTCTACCTTCATGGTACTCATTTCAAAGCTGTTACCAATCATTCTTCCCTAAGATAGTTGAATAACTTAAGAGAGCCTGAGGGCCAATTAGCGCGCTGGCCATCAAAGCTTCAAGCCTATGACTACACTATCTAGCATCGAGCAGGCGCAGAACACCAAAACGCCAATGTCTATCCCAACATCCCACCATTGCAACACTTAGTCGGGCTGCCAATGAGGTGTTTATGAAAAATGATTAGTGGAGAGTATCAGGAGGAGCCTGAATCCATCCAAAAAATACTATCAGATCTACAAAAATACAACCATCGAAAACGGGATGCTTTACAAGATCATTGAGGATAAAAAGTTTATTTTTCCAAGACCATCGGCCCAAACAGACCTAATAATAGCAGCACATAAGGCCATAGGGCATGGCGGATTCGAGAAAGATGAAAAAGCATCTGAAGCAATTCTACTACTGGGAGTCAATGCATTTTGACATCCAAGAAACGCTAGAATGCTGTGCAGAGTGCCAAGGTAAAAAACCATTCTGGAAAAGCACATCTTACCAGCTTGTTTGGCCTAACTTTGACTGACACACTGTATCTATTGACGTTGTTGGCCCACTTCCAACAAGCAATACGAGGGCCAAGTACATAATCGTAGCCATTGACCACTTGACCAAATGGGTCAAGGCCAAGGTTATTTGGGAAGCTGGAGCGGCAACCACAGCCAAGTTCATACTTGAAAACATCATCTATAAACATGTATGCCCTCAGGTTATTCTGACTAATAATGGAACCAACTTTACCATCAATGTCCTCACCATGCTCAACCAACTAATGGGAGTACATGGTGTGCTTTCTGCTCCCTATCACCCCAAAACTATTGAACTGTTGAGCGTGCAAACGGGATATTGGTGAACATTATCCAAAAAGTTAACCTCGGCCAAACCATCCAAATGGAGTACATATTTAAGTTCAGCAGTCTTCGCCAATGATATCTCCTACCATTTGTCAACCAGGATGTCCCCATTTCAAGTATTATACGGTAGACACCCAGCCCTACTAATGCTGCTATATCTGGCCCTAGAGGATCCTGGTGAAAGCACTCACTCTCAGTATGATGAGAAGCTTTCAGATGTCTTAATAAAACTACAAGCACAAGCCTTAAAAAACAGTTTTTCCAAGAAAAAGGCCCAACATCAAAAGGACTTAAATAATTGCTACCCTCTGGCCAAATTTGAAGTTAACAACGAAGTTCTATTTTGCAATATCCACGGATTGAGCAGAATGCAAAAGTTAGATCGCATATGGGTCAGGCCATTCAAAGTAATTGAGATAACGTCTAAGTTCGTATACACCATCAAGGATATTAGGACTGGACATATATACAACTGAGTCCATGCAAAATTCCTAAGAAGGTTTAATAAGCAGGCCTATTAAGAAAGAAAAAAAGTAAAAAAACATAAAAATACAAAACCAAAAACAAAAACAAAAAGCAAAAAGCAAAAAATACGTATATAATAGTTTTATTCTAATTAATCTTTTAGTTTGCACTTGAGGTTGGGGAGGGGATCCAACTTCAGACTTGACAGGCATTTGGCCTTCATTCTTCAGACTCATCAGCTGGTCTGGCCGAAGTTACCAAATAGAAACAAAAACCATTCTCATTGGGCATTCAGACCCTTAAAGAAAAAACCAACATAGGCTAATTGGGAACCTTGGGGCTTATGTTTGAGTCAAGAGGGGGGAATGTTAGATTCTGGTAGTTGACTCAAAAAATAAACCTTCAACAACCATCAAATCAGGCTGATTATCCTTTCAACGCTTGAGCTAACGCCTATTGCTTTTATACAACTTGGGCCAATTGTCTCAATGACAATTTGATTGAGTATTTTATCAGGTGCTCAGCCCAAATATGCTCACATAAAATGGCCAATTCTAATGCATTAAATCTTGGCAATTGGTCCCAATTATCAAAATACAATCCATTCAATTGTATACAAAATAATTTGGGGATGACCCAAAATTAATGTCTGAAAATCCTGTGGACTTCAGACAAATGAAAAATGTAATCAATTTCCAGCATGAGGGCGAAATTAGTATGTTGATACATATAATTGGTATGGAAAACTTTTCTCTCTTGTTGCAATCACTTTTGCAACTTATTCAATTCAGGTCTGAATTTAGTTTGATAATCTCACAGAGGAGATTAATCTGCGCCCATGTCAGGGAGCAGTTGGGCAAGTAAGGTAAGAGGCACAGGTGGTAGGCCTGCAACCTCCAACATCTGAAAATGCCCCAGAAAAATCAGCGGATTAGATAAAAATAAAAAACTGGCGGTCACTATTTCCCCAGAAATCCTCGCTTGGCAGGCGCGATGTAACCAGTACATCAACACGCCACACTCTCAACCACTCTCATCGGTGGAATATGGAGTCCAGGTGTTCCTGGATATCCAACAAACAGCTTTGTGGAAAAAACTTTGTGGGGATGTGCACACTTTTTTCCCAACCGCGGTGTACATTGCACCTCACTCCATGTCACACGTTTGGCTGGATTTTGGTTTTGAAAATAAGGAGGCAGCAGACAAAGCTGCTGCAGTGCACATTGTGAGTGACCTCCCCGAAGGGCAACGAGTCATCAAAACCAAGTGTACCAGATGGACAAAATCCAACCAAATTTTCCTCACGTTTGACTTTTTGGCCACTACAGTTAAGCGTGCCATTCTGGAGCAGCACCTGAAAGAGGGTCTCACTATATATGGCGAAATCCAATCCTTTGAGATGCAATGCTTTATGCTGATGCCACACCTGTGCACCGGCAAAGCCATTGCAGTTCTGACTCCAACTGAGGAGATCATGAAGGACCTAACCCAGATCCTGCACTCCACTTATATTAATATTGAAGGGCACACCACCCACCCTTTCCGGGTAACCATGGACAGCGCGCCTCCCATCTGCACCCACTGTGATGCATTCAGCCATAAGTCACATATGTGCCCCATTAATGAGGGCATCACATTCCAAGGGCACCCCTCGGCGGCCTTGGCCAGTGGGGAGGCTCACTATGAACCAACCACGAATACCAAAGAGGCCTTCCCGTGGGGAGCACAAGGCTGCTACCTACTAGTAAAGCCTGTTTCCCCTCAAGAACGAAAAAAGGCCAAACAGGCACACAGGGCTGTGGCCAAGGAAGTGGCCAAAGTCGCCTCCACTATCCCACACTCCCAACACTAAGAGGACATCAAAACCTTTGTGGCAGAAGTAACTCGGGAACCTCTCAACCAATCAGATTGGGAGGCCCATGCCAATTGGGCCACCCAATCTGACGATATGATGAATGACTTGATCTCACCGAACCTTTGTAACCAAGCCCTGATTGAAACTAACTTGGTCCCCAACATACAGGAAAAAAATTTTTTGATCTAAATGATGGTGCACCAAACTCATCTGCATTGCAGAAAATCTGTTTGACAGCAGGGAAACAAAAAGCAAAGGCAAAAGCCAGAGTGAACGTCTGCCAAAATTAACAAATCTACCAATAGCGTGCTGCAAACACCCACACCGCCATGAAGGCCCATGAGGATCCAGAGGAAGCTAGTGGGTCCAGGTGCCCACCCCCTCGCACCTAAGGTGCAATGGGGGAAGCCTTCACTTTAGGGACGTTGAATATTGCTGGACTCAAAGCCTCGCCGTCCCAGGCTAGGAAACTGAGTTTTTTACAAAAAAATTTACCTGTGGATATCCTGGCCATCCAGGAATCCCACTGCCCATGAGGTTCTGAAACACTTGGAAAACCATGCTCCTCCCTTCCCTATCCTTCTGGTCAGAGCACTGTGGGGTGCTTGTTTGGAAAAACAATTTTTTATATTTATATCATCTGAATCCTTCCTCAATGGCCAAATCTCGTTGTTACATTTTTGTGTGCTGCCGTGGTGCACACTATCATCAACATTTATGCCCCAACCTGTGCATGAGGGTGTCAAAAATTTTTCTCATCAGTCAAATCACTTCCATTACCACCTGACCCTTTCATAGTTGGTGATATGAATTGTTGGCTAAACACATCCACAGACTGTTGGCATTCCTCATCCCACACCCCCCAGGGTCATGTAGAACTTCGCGTTCTAAAGACCACCTTGGGTTGCTAGATGTGCTGCTGCAGCATGCTCCACTACTCGAGAAAATGATGCACCCCCACGTTCACAACGGCCAACTAAGGTCCATGTCCCGCATAGACCTTATCCTTGCACCGGAGAATTTTGAACTCATATTTCCCACTTCCACACATCAAAAATTGATTTCTCCAACCACCGGCTAGTCTTGATAACCTACCACTTACCCATCACAGTGGCTAAGGCTCCGCATTGGTGCAAACTCCACCCACCTGAAATTGCATCGCCAGGATTTCCAATTGGGTGGAATCAGCGACCTCAGTAAAAGAGTTCATTGCACCATTTTGCGCGGACCCAATTTCCACATGGGCAGCCTTCAAAGAGGATACCATCCACCACACTCGCCACCTCTCATCCCGATGCTCACGAGCTACATCAGCCATCATCTCGCGCGCTCTGCCAGAGTTGGCACACCTGGAGTCCAACATCCCAGCCACGGGCTACAGCCCTGCTTGTGGTAGGAAGTGGGCCAAAGCAGCCTCCCGCCTCAATGCACTTGAAAGGCAACATAAACATCGGGTTTGTGTTCAGTACAGGGCCAAACACATTACAGAGGGTGGCACATGCTCCGCTTATTTTTTAAAAAATTCTTTGCACCGCGCCAGAGCGTGGCCTGTACACAGGTGCGGAGGTCAGATAATTCTGTCGCAGATAAACTGGCCAAAGTGGCGATCAAAATACAAAAATATTACTCCGAGTTGTACCAATCTGATCCTATCCGCCAGCTGAAATGGCGAAATTTCTTGATATCACTCACATCTGCACCGTTTCCTGATACCTGGAGTTAATGAATTTGATTACTCCAGATGAACTCAGGTCCGCCATCCATGATGCACCAAATCAGAAATGCCCAGGCCCTGATGGCATTCCATATGAATTCAATAAAAAGTACTTTAAATATATATCCCCACTGCTGCTTGCCTCAGTTAATCAGAGCCTTCTGGAAACGCGCCTCCTACCAGGAGGACAAGAGGCCTTCACCGTCACACTCTTAAAATAAGGGGACAAGCTAGACTTAGCCAACTGGCGACCCATTTCTTTAACTACCACAGATACAAAAATATTAACTAAAATCATAGCTAACCATTTAGGGATTGTAGCATCTGCCACCATCTCCCCAGAACAATTTGGTTGCATACCCAGAAGGTCGATTTAGGACAATGTACACTCTGTGGCTAATGCATGCCAGTCCAAGGCCTCTGGGGCACTTGTATTTTTGGACCAACAGAATGCCTATAATCATATAAACTGGAAATACCTCAGGGCCTGCCTCCACCAATTCCGCTTGCCCCCTTATTTCATCAGCTGGGTGATGCTGCTTACGGAATCTGCAACAATGGCAGTGCGTGGCCCTGGCTTCCTCACGGAAGTAGTCCACCCTCAAAGGGGCCTACGCCAAGGGGACCCCCTTAGCCCACTCTTATACAACTTAAGCCTTGACCCACTACTTCGAAATGTGAATGCCCGCCTCACTGGGGTCCACGCACCAGGCCAAGCCCCAGTCAAGATGATGGCGTTTGCAGATTTTTTGTGTGGTTGGGGTGTCTAATAATCAAGATGTACGCGCGCTTGAAGCTCTCATACAGGAGTATTCCTAGGTAAGTAATGCTGCACTGAACGCTTCCAAAACCAAAATTATCCTCTTTGGTTAGTATCAAACCTGCTGGGCCCCAGTGACCAGTGCCCAGCCTGGCCCATCTGCTCGCACACGTGCTTGCCTTCCCTACTCTCCCCACACCGCACCACTTGTGCTCCCCTTCGTGCCACGCCCTACCATAGGGCCAGTCCGCCATCTGGGCGTGTGGCTGGAGGCAGGCGGGTATGCCTCAGCAGTTTTGGAAAGTCATATTCTAGACAACGTGATGAAGCGCATCACCTCCCTCAGAGCCCACCCTACTTCCCTTAGTGGCAGGGTTGTTTTAGCCAACTCTATGCTTCTCTCCAAAGTCTGGTTTGGAGCCCACGCCATCACCTTCTCCCTGGGTTTTTCAAATCTATGTATGCCCTTCTACAAGGGTGGCTATGGTCAGGCCGCCCACCGCCAGTGCAACTTATGGTCATGTTTGGCTCTCATCGTCATGGTTGCATGGGCCTGCTCGACTTTAAAGCCCATGCTGCCAAAATCCTAGGCACCTGGATTGCGGCCATCACCGCCCCTACGCTCCCCTCCCAACACTGGTCCCGCGTGGCCTGCTCCAACTTCTCCCGCGCCCTGGGCCTTAACAATCCATCGAACCCTCACTCATTGATGAAATATTGGCTTCCCACCCATTGGCCACAGGTCCTCACGGTACTAAAACCCACTACAAACGAATCCTCCTCTCCATGCGGAGCGCAGAGTGGAGAATTCGTATTAGTGGACACACAGCCCAGAGAGGCCGCCCCTCTCCTCAGTTCACACAGGAGGTACAGGGGTTACCCATTCAAGATGGCTTGATCCCCACACGGCCCCATGTACTATCCAGGGTGGACTACCTGGACATGATGGACATCCCTTATTCCCTTGAGACCAAGAAGAATATTTGGAAATATGCACACCACCCTCTGTTGCAGCCTCAAATCTGTTCCCATGTGTGGCGCTGCCTGAGGCGGGTGTACCATACGGCTGAGCGCTCTAACGCTTTACACTCATCCTGCGTCGTGTGTGGCCAGTATGGAACGCTGTTCCACCGCCTGGAGAAGTGCCCTACCTCTAAAATGATATGGCGTGAAGTTCAACGTCTGCTTGTCCAGGATCAAACACATCCCTTCAGTCTGTCAAGAGATATGTTTGCTATAGCCATGGTATCCCCTCTTCCATCCTCCCTCAATGCTCTGGTGGTCACAATCGCCATGTGGACTATCCACACGATTGTCTTGGATGCCATCGCAGGCTCCACCCTCACCCTCCCAGAAGCTGTCCACAGATTCTGGTCCTATTTGGTGGACCACTTCCAGGCTTGGATGTTTGGGTACCTCCCACCGCGTCGCCATCAGCTGGTCTCCTCCTGGTTCCCAGTTTGGTTCATCAACTCGGACCCTTTCCTCCACACATGTTCAATTGTGGCTATGACCCCTTTACAAGTTCCCTCCTCCTCCCCATAGTGGCGTTCCCGCTGGCAACAGGAGATAGTATCGCCTCTCTGGGTAACTTCCCTGTTACTAAGTTTCGTTTTTTTGTGTTTACTTTCAGAAGTGTCCGTCCCATGGTCAGACTTCCCCGCAGTAAATCCAAAAAACGCAATAAATCCAAAATACATTTAATTGGCATGATAGCGCTTACGTGGACCAGCCAAAAGGGGTTACTTAGTGCTATCAAGGAAGAGGCCTGCTGACATTCTGATTAGGGGTGCATCATTTTCTTCAATTGAGGCCAAAATTTCACAGAAGTTTTGTTTCATCAGCAGTATGTCAAAATTGAAATTCTGAAGATCTTAGGACAATTTTGCCTGCTTTTATCGCAATTTTTGTACCTGAAATCCTCCTGATTTTGAGAGTATTTTGCCACCAATGAACCTAGGAAAAGGTTTTAGTCATAAGCCAAACTGAGTGGCAAAACAGCTGTTGAAATTTTGTGCTGGAATGTGGCCAAGAGATGCCCTAGAGATATATATAACAGTGCCTGGCCTAATGACCAATATCTAATAGATAGCTTACAATAAAAGTCTTATTTATTTTATCCTTTTCCTGGTTTTTATCCAAATCCTAACCTTGGAGAAGTGTTGATAAACTGGAAGGACTGAATCCTTAGTCATATTTAATCCTGCCTCAGAAGAAATTCCCAATTATAAAAAATATTAAGCCCAAAATCAGCCAAAAGAGTCGAGGCAAATTTAATAGGCCTAGTGAGTTAATAGATGGTCTGAATCCCATAAACATCAGACACTATTGATGATCAACCATCGGAACTTCAGCCCAAATAGATGT
The DNA here is from genome assembly GCA_022478985.1 of Massospora cicadina. NCBI lineage: Eukaryota > Fungi > Entomophthoromycota > Entomophthoromycetes > Entomophthorales > Entomophthoraceae > Massospora > Massospora cicadina. The sequence continues at coordinate 119,403 of JAKSZP010009416.1, read as the reverse complement.
ACAGGATACTAATTTCCAAGCGATCAATCCTTGGATTTTGACAACAACTATAGTGACATATTCTCCAAATCAGATACTGACTATGGCCACATGAAGGGCTGGTGCCACTCAATTGATGTGGGTGTTGCCCATCTTATCAGGTTAAACCTTATCACAAGTCAAAGGTGGTGGAACATTAAATGAGTACAGAGCTTTAGCAGTTATTAGACGCGGTGTTATTTGTTCATTCACAAAGCTCTGGGACTTCTCCACTCGTACTAATTAAAAAGGAAAATGGCGGTCATTGGATAGTCATGGATTACCTTAGGTTAAATAGCCTCACTAAGAAGGATAGCTATCCTATCCCTCGCATTAATGACGATCTGGCCCAAATCTCTGAATCTAACTTCTTCTCCGCCATGGACTTGGCCAGTGGCTAATGGCAAATGGACCTTTCCACTGAATATCATGAGAAATGCGCTCATATTTGTAGTGAAGGTCTTACAACCCACACGATTACCCCAAGGGTTTTCATGCATTGCTTTTTTCCAGCATCCAATGGATCACATATTGCAGGACCTCAAGTTAACTTGTGTCATCATCTATATTTTATGACATCACGGTGTTCTCAAAAACCTTCAACGAACATCTTGATCACTTGAAGGAGGTGGTTCAACGGTTATGTAAGTCTAATATTAAGTTGAAACCCTCAAATTGTACCTTCTTTCAAAGGAAATTGGACTTCCTTGGTCACTCCATTTCCCAAGAAGGAATTCAACCCATGCAAGACAAGGTCGAAACCATCTCAAAAATGCCGCCCCCTAAAAATTTATGAGATATTCAGGTATTTCTATGGATGGTGGGATATTACCATCATCTCATCCCTAAGTTTGCCCACCTCAGTGAGCCCCTTGTTTGGCTATTAACCAAGAATACCCCTTTTATTGGGGTGCTGAACAAAAATTCGCTTTTGAGATAATGAAGCAACTGCTACAACAACGTCCTATCCTATGGCACCCAGATTATAATAAACCTTTCATCTTATTCACTGACACCTCAGACTATGCTGTTGAAGCCATCTTAGCCAAATTAGATGAACACGGTGTAGATCATCATGTATCCTATTTTAATAAGATTCTATCTAAAGCGGTATGCAACTACAGTGTAACTGAGAAGGAGTGCCAAGCTGTTCTGTTAAATGTAAAGCACTCCGACATTTTCTATATGGAATCACCTTCTCTGTGGTTACTGACCACGCATCCCTAAAATGGTTACAGGACATGAAACATCCTACTGGTTGGCTAGATCGCTGGGCTCTAAAGCTCCAGCCTTATGACATGAAGATTGAACACCGTGCTGGAACCTTTCATCCAGATGTTGATGGGTTGACTCAGTACCAGATCTTTACTTGGATAATAGTGAGGCAGAGAGGTTCTATGACCTCTTAATGACCCCTGATGACTGGGAGGATGAGGATGAGCCTGTGCGGAAAATGTTAGCCCATCACTCCCATAATACTAAAGTGGAGAATAGGAAGTTGTATAAGCAGGTGGGGGCAAAATGGCTGCCTTATTTTTGGCCCTCGGAACGTTTATCTGCTATCCTAGAAGCTCAATCCACCCTAGGTCATGGAGGGGCGAAGAAAACGTATTAGTGGATTAAGTACCGGTTCTACTGGGATGGAATGATGAAATCTATTGTTGATGTATTATAAGCTTACCTTGCATGTAAGAAACAATCCAGTTTCAAGACTAGATACCATTATCAACCCACTACCCCTCAACAACCGTTCCACACCATTAGTTTGGATGTAGTAGATCCTCTTCCTCAGACTACTAGTGGAAACAAATTTATATTAGTAGCTATTGATCATTTCACTAAGTGGGTGGAGGCCATGGCTCTTCCTGCTCAAACGGCCAAGGTCACAGCCATCTTTTTTCATCAAAACATTTCTCTCTCAACATGGCTGTCCTAGTACTATTCTGTGACAATGGGAAGAACTTCACCTCCAGAGTAGTCGAAATCCTGGCCACATCTATGGGAGCACAACAACTTTTCTCAGTTCAATAAAATTCCTCTAACAATGGAACTGTGGAGAGAGCATGTACTTTGGTATCTTACCTAAGAAAATTGGCCTCTTCTGATCAACTTCACTGGGATCAATTCTTACCCAGTGCCCTTATGGTCTACTGGATTGGTTATCACAGGGTTCTGAAAATGTCTATATTCTGTGTCTTGTATAGGTGAGAACCAGTAATACCTGCTCTCTTAGTTAACGATGTATTCTCCTCTAGAGTTAAGGAGCCTGAGAAAGTTATGAGAAGATCGGCTCAACGCATCATCCAACTCCAATATAAGGCAATGACCAATTTAGCAAAAACGGTGACTAAAGAAGGGCAGGCGGCCAATGAGCTCAGAACCCCTACCTACATTCCAAGTGTCTGACATGGTATTATACTACCATAACTGCATCACTCCTAGAAGCGGTAAGCTTGGATCAATCTGGGAGGGTCCCTTCACCATCACCTACAAAAGAGGCAATGAATACTCTATAAAATCGTTAGCTACTAAAATAACCATCAACTGAGTACATGGCTACTTCCTTCAGCTTTATTCTCCCCCCAACAATCTTAAGGGGATGATGTCAGACATTTGCCCTCTCAGCTGCAGAGTAAGAATATCTTGGGTTAAAATCAGCCGAATTGTGGGTAATGTCAGCCATTTACTAGTTTGCGGTGAACCTAAATGCAATTCAACTAAGGATAATGATGATTTTGATGATAATGGCCAAAAGATCCTGGTCAATTCTTGGTGGAATCCCGTTAATTGGGGCAACATCATTTTGAAACCTGCATGGGAAAGAAATGTAAAATTGAGCAGTTGGATTATTATGGTTATGTGACAGACCGTGGGCGCCCATCAGAAGGTATGCCCCAACCACCATTGGGTCCTTCAAAGAACCTACGCAGGGACCACCCACTTTTATAGGTGTGGCGGAGATTCCCTAAGGTGAAAGTATTTTGTCTAGCGGTGATTGGTTGAATTACATAAAAACATTACCAGATGGGCACATTCTGCCCCAAAACTCCATCCAAACTATTGTTTTATCATAAAATAGTAGCTCGAATTCTCACAATCTGATATGAGAGTATAACATATCTTATAATTTGGAATGCATTGAAGCTATTCTGAAACTATCCTCAAATTCCCCACAACCCTCAAAACAGTTTATATACTGATTGGTCAGATATCGAGAGGGATCACTTTTCCTTTTACACCGCGCTTCTAATTAAATTTATAGCCTAAAATTTTATGGTAGTGTTTATTTTTTAAGTTTATTAAAAACCTTTGTGGGACCCAGAAGCGTAAGCACCAGCGAGAACAAGTAAGCTGGATTTATACAGGCACCAGGTCGTTCAATTCAGACCATTTTTGCGCCCAGTTCTTCCAGAATCCATTGTGGAAGATCTGCCTAATCACATATATTTTAGGGTCTATTGACTGACTAAAGTTAATGATTCACAATCTGTTAATTTATCATGAGTGATCCATACCTGCTTCCCCAACCCGTTATAGGGAAATCAGGCCTCAGAACTGCTTTGGCCCTTTTTCAGGGAGGTTTTAAATAATGGGACTGGGGTGGATTGAGTCTCTGGGTCCTGCTGATGGCCCCTGTATTGCCTAACTTCTCTAAAAACCCTTTCTATGATCTATACTAGAGTAGAGGAGGAAGGGAGGGGCAGAGAGGGGGGATCCCTGGGGGGCAGGGCAGTAACCCATAACTCATTCACCACATGAGCCAGGTCACTCAGCTGGTGCAGGGGGTTTAATTGGGATTTGGGATCCCTCTTAAGCCTGGAGGAGTACTGATCCTGTTCCAGGCAAAGTGTCTGTGCCTCAGGACTTACAGCTCCCCTTTCCACAAATTCACCTGTTGGAAAATCGCTTGATCACAATTTCCCGCCTTGAAAATCCTGGTTCACACATACCAAGAGTCATACTTTTAATGGGTGATAAAGTGATTGACATTTGTACATCGTTTTGATAAGGTTGGGACTTAGCAAATCTGTTATGCCAACGGTTGCAATCCCATTTTTCCAATGAGACTTAATTTTCAATTTAATGCAATTTGGGTTAATTTGTTAAATTATATATTTTCCAGCATATTTATTATAATTAAGGTTCCTGATCCACCAGTCAGGAAGTTTCTGGGATGCCAGCAAATGTAAAGCTTTGATGACTAAAATTATTAATAATCTACACAGCTCTTTCTAAGATACTATTTAACAGTTGAAGGTGTGTTCCCTTTTACTAACTTGAAATTCTATCTATTTCTTTTTTCTTCCAATAAATGCCCATTTTAATATGTCAGGGCTCCTACTTGGGAGTTACATTTTATTTTTTATAAAACTTTATCAATATTGTATAGCTGGTAGGGGAGGAAACATCAAGTTCTGGAATGCTGTGTTGACATTTTTATAATGCAATCAGGATTCTGTGACAGGATAAACAGGAGTTGACCAGGACACATGGAGTTATAAGCACAGATGTTCAGAGGCAGGTTTGAGACAGGGTTAGCTTTGTGCCTTTTGAGTGCATCCCTGTGAATACCACTAGGTTACAGAGGCCAGTGGTTTATGGACGCCTGCCACACTTCAGCCTGTTGGGGTATATTCTTTGCTTTTATTGCCTTGCATGTGATAATTTATGGAACGCCAAAACTCAGAAGGATTCAACCTACCTTTTGATATAGATTGCACTGAATGCTTTTTTTATTTCTATGCAACTTACTCTGCCAAAAATTAAGGCAACTCTCTTTTGACCTATATTTGCAATATGTCAAATGTCAAGTGAGGTCTTGGGAACCTTATTTGTTACTATAGTTCATTAGGATAAGTTTTAAATTAATCAAGCTTATAGCCTCTAGTCTTTCTACAAGTTAAAAAGCAAGGTAGATATGTTTAATATCTCTTAGCATAAATCAGAAAACTAGGGATAAGTCTTAAAACTGACACAGGGTTACACTAACGTTATCTCACAAGCATTGTATGATTTAAGATAAACTTTGATAGGTTTGTGGATATATTTGTATAGAGCTTAACATATACAGAGAAGTATGAGCGCAATTTTAATAACTTGTCCATAAATACATGATCACTATTTTGTTATATATTTTACTAATTTTTAAAAAGCATCCTTGCCAAATTAGATATATTTTAAGTATATGGTTTTTGATAGACTTGGTCTATATATGGGTTAGGGTGAGTATATAAGGCCTTAAGGCCAAATCTGGTATACAGGTGAGAAAAAGATGATAAATAAATTGCTTTCAGATATAAAGTTTTAAAGATTTTATAAAAAATTATCAAAACTATATAATGGAAATAGATATATTTCATCACTGATTTGTAAATTGTGGTATTGAGGGACTTGGAGACTTTTAATATAGTGTTGTTAGTTTGATCTTGTACACAGAATAACTCAATTAGCCTATTTCTGCAATAATCTAAAATAAATCTTCTGGACTAATTTAAAATAAAAAAGTAATGCATATTTGATCTGCTTCCCATATAACTTACTTTTTAAAAAAGGCAGTAGCAGGAACCACCACATATGACAACCATCCAAATCTTACTTTTTATTTACATTTCATTTACAAATAATGCTAAGAGGGGATAGAGGAAAGTATGTTCATTCTAGACATTAAAGCTTTCAAACCTATTATGGCATTTTTGCCCCACCTTAGCTTGTGATACAGGTGTGAGCAACTACATTTGGATTTCCCATATACTTTCAACTAAAAGCTCCTAAAGGGCATTTGATTTAGTATCTAAAAAGCCCTAACACTAATCAGCTTGTATTTTGGTAATAGATATTAAATTATAGCTGATAGTTTGAGTAAACGTTAGAAACACTTTTCAAATTTTTATTTCCTAAACTAGTCATGTGCCCAATAGGATTTCCCATTGGCAACATCTCAGGAACCATTCAACTTTTCTCATATGTTAGAGTTTATGGTAACCTGCTCTGCCCATGCCCTCTAATTTTACTTTTGCCCCTGGTGAAAAATTAGTATAACTCAACAAATAAAGACTAAAGAGACCTTAACAAACTATCCATGTAATCCTGCAAAGAAAAATTATGCTGCAAACATCAAAGAATCATCTATATGACTTCACATTATACAAAATTTTGAGTCCAGACTTGTGAGCGAATCCATCCTTGATTCACAGAATCTGCCACAAAAACTTTCACATTTTCAAAGTGCCTGACTCGAGAAAAGATGATTAAATTTGATCATGTTTAAAAGCTGGAGCTGGAATATAAAGTCAGACTTTGTCAAAGGTCTGACCTGGAACTTGTTGATGTCATGATGAATGTCATCCTAATAGGAAATTGTCACCTTCTCAGATGGAATGGAAGCTCAGTTTGGCTTGGAGATAGATCAATCTGAGGGATGAACACACGTTCACTGGCATGATCACCAGTAAGGATTTCAGCATCAATAACATGTTTACCCATATTTTGGATAATCAGGAAACTTCCTTTGCACAATCCTTTCATTGTAATTAAATTATGCTTCAGCAAGACAATTGATCTTTTATTCAGTCTCAGTATATGCAGAGGCATCCCTGAAGTAGTTTACAAGTTAGTGAAGTCCACTGGATGGTCATTTTGTTCCTCTGAATCATCACACAATTAATACTGTCAATGCTGCTATTATATTTAGCTTCTCCGCGGATTTTGTTGACAATCTTATCATTCATCTCAAGTGAATTTCATTATTCAGTGTCAGGATTGCAACATTTTTCAATGACTCACATGATGAGGGGTCAAAATCGTTCCAAAAGATTAGCTCTCTTGGATTTTTTAGTGACGTAAGGCTCAGGAATCAAGAAGCTATTGTCACAAAAAACTTCTGCATATGAAAGATGGGCTTCTTCAAGTTTCAGAAGCCATTTAGAAAATACTTTTTCCTTGTGATCTGCTCTTATGTTTTGGGTGAGCTTGAAGACTTTGAATGAGTAGAAGAGGTTGCATTTCTTGAGAGATTCTCCAATGATTGCTGCTCAACCTCCTCCTTGAACAACAGGTAAACATTGCCTGAAGTCTCCGCCCAACAATGTTTTATTTACCTTAAAATGGAATTTTACTTTTTATCAAATCCCAAAAAACAGATCAAGAACATCAAGAGCACATCCTTTTGCCATCGCTGCTTCATCCCAGATAATCAAGCTGGAAGTCTCCAACTTGTGATATGCTTTTTGGCCTTGGGTCAGGAATGATTTTAATGTTTCATTAAGTAATACCAGTAACTTAAACCTTGAGTGAGCCGTCCTTCAACATTGCAGTAATGTTGCTGAAAATCCTGTTAGGGCTACTGGAATAATAATCTTTACATCTCCTCTTAAAATATGCATTAAAGTGTTTTAGGCATAAGTTTCACCAGTTTCACCAGGACCATCAAGAGAAAAGAGTTAGCTACCACCTCTTTCTTCACAGTCTTGCAAAATTTTATCAACAAAGTGTCTTTGAGCTTGATTGCAATTGGCATAGCATTCTTTGCCAAGTCTTTTCTATTCCTCCTGGTTGTGTCTTTCATATTTATTGACATGGAAGACTGGATTAGGAAGTCCAAAATCAGAATTCACCATTCCATGAAGTTTCAGAATATTGTTTATTTCTGCAAGGATTTTATCCTTAAAAACATCAGCTAAGTGATCGCTTCTCAAATCTTCGCTTAAACTTTCCAGATGTTAATCAAATAAAACAAGTGTTGCGGGATTTTAAGAATTTCAGAACACCATAATGATGGAAAAAAGATCCCTTAGAGATTTTTCTGACTGATAACTTTGATCTTCCTCAAGACATCACTACCATTCCTCATCATTTTCAAGCAATCCTCTGGCTCTTGCTGTCTCCCAGGATTTCCACATGTAATTCCATTTACAGTTCTAAGGTTCTCAATGATGTTGTCCCTCAAACGTTTAGATGGAGAAGTCGCATAAAATATTGCTCACAATCCAAAGGGTTGGTGCTGTACATCTGAGAAATTATATCTAAGACTCACTCATTTTTGCTATTTTCCATAAATGAATCAATAGGATTCACTGACTTCTGTGTAGAGGAGCTCTCTTGCATTAGGGTCTGACTCACACAACTTAAAGTATGAAGATAGTGGTGTATCTTTTGAGAAAGCGTTAGTTTATGCCTGATGTTCTTGACCTTTCAGAAACGTAACTTTCTGTTGATGAGGTAAATGAACTGCCAATCTTTTATGGTGGTGGATTTGAGAGTGCAATTTCAATACAAGAAGTTACTAGGTCACTTTTAAAGCCGTCACCATTCTACTATCAATTTATCAAGTAATTTCATCATTCTTATTGTTTTATGGGGTGATTTCCATCTTTTCGCGATCATGACCTTTTAATACATAAATGTAAAGGTACTTCACTTTCCAGTGACACAAATCTCCACGTTGATGTGAGCATTGAACTCTTAAAGGATACAATTATTGTATTGAACTACCCGTCAATTGTCAATCCTTACCCCATTCTTAATGAAAGAATTACCATCTCTTTATCTGTAAAGAGTGTAGCCATCGACACTCTCTTGAGTCTCAGAGTTGTATTTCGAGAACTTCTTCATGCATTTGCCATGTTCCATACAAACACAGTCATGGTAAGGTTCTCCACACGGTCAATAAATCATGTTCTGGGTCACAATGCAGTAAAAGTATGGTTTTGTAGTCAAGTCAGGTATCCCAACACGTATTACTTCATCAATCATTTCTCAATCGCTGGTAAAAATCACTTCTCAGCATCATCAAGATGTGGGCATGTGGAAGGCCCCATTTTTGCCACTCAACAGTGAAAATGAGGGTAAGACATCTCCCAAAATGACCATCTTTGAGCATGCCTAAGAGAACTTCAAGCTTGAGGTGAAACACTCTCACCAAGTCTGGTCAGTCTTGAGGAGTTTGTACAGGATTCAGGTTGTTTGTTTTCTCAGGATAGTTTGGATTATAGGTGAGCATGATGAAAAGATTATGTTTTCCATACTGGTTCATGATTGTCATGGCGTCCTGGTAATTTTGTTGCATATACTTTGTACTGATGTGGAAAGTCGAAGGCAATATTCAGACTCTTCCAATAAGTCTCTGGTGTTCATCTGCATCTTGAGAAATGTCATCCATATGTCCTTGATACTTCTAAATTCTAGGTTTTTCTTTGATTCTGACGAATATAGAAGAGGTTGTTTGACTCATATCTCATGTAGGAGAGAACCAAATACTCCTGAAATAACTTGCAGTCATGAGGAAAAGGAGTGAATCCATGATTGTCTCTCTCCATCAGCCTTTATCTGTGTAACTGCTGCATTGTTGGTCTGTTGTGAGATGCAGTTTTTCTTCATCACATATGAGTCATGTTTGGATTCCATTTAAGATTGCCTTGGGGAAAGAACAGAGGAAAGGTTATCTGATCAATGTGGGGTTCATGTTGGAGAATTTGAGGAGTCCATGCTGGTTATGGAAAACAGTAAAGTCAATATTTTGAGGAGGGTTTCCAATTTCTCCCTAAAGATGATCATAACCTCATTTGCACTCATTCTATTGTATCTCCTCTTATCCTTCTCCAGGTCATTAAAAACGTGAGCTTGACTATTTCAGGCCTGTAACAATCAAGATTATCTCGATCATTATATCTTAATTTGGGTTCAGATTTTCTAAAATTCTAAGTCAAATCATTTAAGATTTTTTGTTGATTGAGTTTGGGCGCTGGGTTGTGCCTCACCTGAATTATTAATTAAGCTCATATGAGCCTAATCAATGATTTGGGTGGGGCCCCTGAAGGGCAAATATAATAGATTGTGCCCGCCAAATCTGAAGCACACTTTAAATTTTCTCATCTGAGTTCCCTCCCTGAAAAGTGAGGTCAGTTTCCGCTCCTCAAACAACTCTGTTTGGAGGTCCCTTTTGTTCTTAAATAAGATAACCGTTTTGTTTGGGGGTTTCTACCTGACTTACCTGTTGTGAAAAGTGGGAACAGTTGGTACATATATTCAAGTCTGAAATGACCACCAATCTGTAAATTCTGAAACTTTTCTATTTTAGGATTACAATTTTTCAGCTCCCAAAATTTTCATGCATAGGTTTAACAGCGTAGCAGTTCTCTTGACTTTCTCTGAATTCTAAAATTGGGCTCAAAGCTGAAAATTAGTGGAGAGGTCAAAAAGCAAAAAAATGAAGAGAATATAGAACTCTTAACTGTGTTATAAAGCATCAATATCTCTAGGGCGTGTGGGGACATGGTGCCTCAGGGACATTTGCAGCTCTGTAGGATCTGGATCTTTTACTGCCTTCCTGATCAATTACCTGGATTGCGCCCCATTGTACTGCGTCGTCCCTGTAGCCACAGCTTTGGAACGGTGCCTATCATGAGTTGGGAAGTGGGGACAGGATTCCTAAAAGGTGATTCCATCAATTCTCATATTTGTGATGCTGTCTGATTGAATCTAGTTTCAGTGCCTTCAACTTAAGGTCCCATTTGCACTGGTTTGAGAGTCAACTTGTCAAGGTTCAATTCAGGAGCAGGGTTTTTGGTTTTTCTTGTCATCTTGGATCCTGACAACGACCCCCAAGATCATGTTAGAGGGGAATATTGGGCTGGAGGAATCAGCCATGCATTTGATTTACCGCTGTCCCCTGACTGACATCAGCATTGGAGTAAACAGAGTTCACCTTATGAATGACCTTATAAGGTCCAGTTTAAAGAACGCTGAGCTTATTCTGTAGACCTCCAGGTTGATGGAAATAAAAGATAATGAGGTCACCTAATTGAAAAATGGGTAAGGAGGGTCATTGACATAAATTTGGATGTCTCCCTTCCAATGGAGGTAATGATGCCTTGTGTGGCTAGAGCTTGAAGCCAAACAATTTTATCATTTAAGGCCCTCGTTATTAGATCACAGTTCTCATGAGTGGAGGTTTTGAGCGAAGTCTGAACGCTACTTGGGAGCTGAGGAGCACGTCCATATAGAGCTTCAAAGGGGGTATTTAAATGGCTCGGTGGTTTCTTTTTCTATAGGCAATCAATGCGCTGGGTAAATAATGATTATAGTGAGCAGGATTAGAGGCGGCCATCTTCCATAGTATAGGACAAGGGTTGCATTAGCGCGTTTCACTGCTCATTAGTGGATGGGTTATAGGGGGCGGCTAAAAGTTTATTTAATGCCAAAAAGAGAAATAAGTTCTTTGACTACTGCAAGGTGAAATTTAAACCATTGTCCAAAAGTAAAGTTTGTGGGAATTTATGTTAAGTAAAAATGGATCAAATAAGGAAGAGAGCCATGGCTTTAGCAGTGGCAGCAGGGACTGAAATTGCTTTGACCCATTTTGTTAGACGGTCCACAGTGTCAAATTCTGTGGTTGACTCAAAAATAAACCCTTTGACAACCTACATATTGAGCTGATTTTCCTACCTAATGCTTGAACTAATAATCTAATTAAAACCTAGTACAATAACATGGCTCAGGTCGATTATTGCTATGTGGATTTTTTTACATTACTAAAGCTTGTGCCAAATATACCCACACATCTAGGTTAACCTACTCTGCAACTACTCGGCCAGATTGATCAACTCAATGTCAATTTAATTAATTATTCTATTGACAGTTCAGGCCGAATACATTCACACAGTTGGTTCAATTATCTCTTTCCCAATCCTTGCTGCTAGTCCCAATTAATCAGGACCAATATTAAAAAAATTTGTATACAAAATTATTTGGGGATGACCTGAAGTTACGTTAAAAGTCTCATGGACAATCAAATGAATGAACAACGCAAATTAATTTTCTGCCCAAGGCGAAATATGTATTTTGATCCACATAATTGGCACAATAGCACTTGCACATGGACTGCCTGAAAGGGAGTACCTAGTGCTATCAAGGGAGAGGCCTGCTGGCATCCCAATTAGGGGTACATCATCTATTTTAATGGAGGCAAGAACTTCACAGAAGGTGTATTTCATCAGCAGTATGACGAAATTGAATCAAAAAGATCTTATGACAATTTTGCATGCTTTTATCACAATTTTGTACCTGAAATCCTCCTGATTTTGGAGTATTTTGCCACCAATAAACCTAAGAAAAGGTTTCAGTTGTATCAGTTCAAGGGCCAAACTGAGGTGGTAAAATATCTGTTGAAATTTTATATCCTGATGTGTCCAGGAGATGTCCTAGAGGTATAAATACTGGTGCCTGGCCTAATGAATTATTATCAAATAATTAGTCTGATAAAAGTTTATTTTATTTTATCTCTATTTAATTTGTATATAAAGTCACTTTTGGAGAGTGTCAGCAAGCTGGGATCTCAGGATCCCCAGCTTTCCACTTTTCCTGCATCAGCTGAAGTTCCCAATTAAGATGGAAAATTAAACCCAAAATTGTCCAGAAAGGTTGGAGCCATTTTTGTATGCTTAGTGCATTTTTGAACGGTTCTAAAACTGTAAGCAACTGGACAAATTAAGATCCACCGGCTGAACTTCAGCCTGACTTATCATGCAGGATTTAAATAATCAAGTGAGCGATCCTCAGATTTTGACACATGTATAGGAGGATATATCTATGGCCGTGCAATCCAGTGGGAAGAGGGCTGTTCACATCAATGCTAATGACATTAGAGTCCCATTTGGGTGACAACTGAACGTTGATATCAAGGACTGGCCCAGTCTTGGGATTGGCAAATCATACAGGCCTCCAGGACCTCTTGAATGGTCTTACCGTTTGGTCCCAGTAATATCGTGACTTCAACCATTAATGAGTCTTATTAACTGCCCCATGTCCCACAGTATTGTGACATTCTAGGATAACGTCAGTTTAAGAATAATGGAGGACATAAGGAAGCCATTTCTTATTGACCCTATTATACAACAGCCCGTCCTTGATCTGATTGTCTCAGGTCATCTTTCTGAGCTCACCTTTGACCTCAGGAGTTTCTAACTCCCAGCGCTCAGGTTGACCAATAAGTTCAAACAGTCAGTCTTCCTCAAGGGTCAAAGCAGCCAGCACCAGCATCCTAGAGAGGCCATTGGCGTTCTGGTAGACCGCGCCCATGCGGTGAACAATGGTAAAATCATAGCTCTGCAGCATCAAGGCCCATTTAGATAAACGGTCATCAGTGGCCTTCATCTGCTGGAGCCACCGGAGTGAGGAATGACCTGTGATGATGGTAAAGTGGGTGCCATAGAGATAGGGCTGAAAATTTTTAGCTAGCAAGACAGCCAGGCATTTCCACTTGGTAACGCTATAGTTCCGTTCAGCCTTATTCAGAGTCTTGCTAAGTTTAGTCATTTGGGTGGTAGACCTGATTTTCATCTTAATAGGCTAGGATGGCCCTGATGACGACATCGCTCATGTTCATGAACATCAAGAACAGTTGATCAATTTGTTGATGGACTAAAAAGGGTTTATTACAAAGAGCGGTCCTCAACGCATTAAAGGCATGTTTTTGTTCTGGCCAACACTCAAGATGCACGTTCTTCTACAGGAGGTAAATAGAGGCTCAGCTAAGTTTGCAAACCAAGGGATAAACTGACATTAAAAACCTCCATGCCAAAGAATACCTGAATACTCTTATGCTTTGGGGCGTGACATCTTCTCTATGGCGTCAACTTTGTCCGTATGGGCTGGATGCCATTTTTCAGACTTTATATCCCAAAAGCTCTATTTCCTATTGGAAGAAAGAGCACTTAGAAGGTTTGAGATTTATTGAAACCTCCTGGAGCTGATTGAAAACATTTTGAAGGCGCTCTACATTTCTATTAAAAGTTTGTGAGAAGACAGTGATGTCATCGAGGTGGATGAGGACACATGATAGCTTCAAGTCCCCAAGGACCCTATCTATGGCGCGTTGAAAAGTTGCCGGCGCATTACAGAGTCCCTGTGGCATCTTTGTGGGCTCAAACAGCCATTCGTTGGCTATGATTGCACATTTGGCTCAATCTTCAGGGGCGAGCTCCACTTGCCATATACTTGCAAGGTCCAATGCAGAGAAGTACTGTGATCTGGAAAGCAGTCAGAGAGAGTCATAAATCTGGGGCAAAGGATAACTGTCCTTTTTGGTGATGGAGTTGAGCCATCAATAAACCATCACCACCCAATGACTGCCATTCTTCTTATGAGCCAGTAGGAGGGGAGAGGCCAAAGGGTTGCATGAAGGAACTAAGAGGCTGGCTTTGAGTAGCTTACTAAGCTCCACCTCCACCTAGGCTTCTTCAACCTTGCTCTTTTGGTAAGGTCAGGACTGAAAGGAAGGAGCGTCTCCAGTCTCCACATGATGTAGAACCCTAAAATTCTTCCAAAGTTGTAGGTCATGGTTGAAAATAGGTCTGAATACTCCTCTGATAATTCTTGAACTTTGCGTTGTTGGTCTTCCGTGAGAACCTTTATGATACTATTGTTGACAAGGGCCACTGATGGGGGCATCTCCAACCCAAAGTCCATTTGGCCCCCAAAAATACGGACATTGTCAACAGCCTCCACTTGTAGGAGGTGGACATAGGTGGCGGGACTGTTTGAGCCTACTATCCTGAGTCTGTTGGTAATGTTAACTACCAACACTGATATAGATCCGGCATAAGCTGGATCTAGAATTCCTGGGCATGTTAGTACCTCCTTGGCAGACAGTTTGTCTAGGCCTCGGATTTCCAGAAGGTATCCAGGGGTGATGTTAACAGGACCCATGTGTCAGCAATGACTTAGGACTTTGGAGTTATAGAGATCGCCCTAGGTAAGTAAATTGGCGTGCCTTCTTGTCCATCAACAGCAGTGAGAGCAGCTAAACCCAAGAGCCCCTCATTTATTATTTATGTTGATTAATTCATCCCACACTCTCTACTAGGCAAGCTTGGGCCTTGACCTCTATCTTAGAGCCATGGGAGGTTTAGAAAATAGGTGGATATGATGCCTCAGTAGAGATAAAAATCCGTCTTTATAATGTACTACTGCTGAGTAGTATCGAAGAAACTGAGTTCCAAGAAGAAGGTCATAGCTCAGATTAACCAGTGCAACAGCGGGAGTGTTTACAATGAGTTTCTAAATTGAATAGGTAGGGTATAATATGCCCCTATTGATCTTGTACACTGCGGTCCAGCTGTGCCTTACTCCATATAGAATGGCAAGCCCAGAGAGATCTTGATATGCTTAATCAAAGTGGACACTATAACGTTAAAGGGGAACCACTGTTAACTATGGTGAGAACTGGAATCTTATGAACTCGTTTTGCGATGCAGGTAACCAGACTTCCAAACTGGGTAAGTAGCGTGAGAAACATGGTAGAGTCATTATAAAGAGGAGTAAGCAGAGTCAATTTCTTTATTACCAACAGGTATCATAACTTCTTCTTCAGGTATGATGGCTCCAGGTTCGTTTGAGGTCATGGATGATTATTAAGGCGTAGTTGGGATGTCATCATGGAGCGCCTCATCCTTCATTCTGACAGCCCTTTTCCTATCTCCTCGGAAAGCCTTTCCCACCATACCTTGGCGTTATGTCTGAAGCCATTGCAGTAGTTGCATTGGGGTCAAAGATTCTTCTGGTTTTTGACCACATGGACCTGAGACAGTTGGAGGAACCCGAGGGAGTAGTCTTTGAGTGCAGGGTTGATGCAAGGATCTTGTTAATCGCTTCCTTGATTCCTCAAATGCAGGTGAAGCTATTCTTTTGACAGATCATATGCATTTGAACCTCAGGGTAGGATCTTAATGTAAAGATGATTGTGGTAATGATGTTGTCCAGTGTAATATGATTGGTAGTAACTAAGGGTTGTGCTTGGGTGTAGAAACATCTGGCGAACTCCATGGGGCTCTCCCCTTTATTAAGGCGGATATGCATGAATGCTTGTTTTTGATTGGCCAGGTCTGGTTGCTGCCAAACTCTTAAATAAGGCTGTTTGAACCTGTTCCCAGGTTCTGCATTCTTTAAAGTGAGGAATCATGATCCCAAGCATTGCTGTTGACAGGAGTGGATATGATTCACTTTCTGCTGATCGGTGTCTTCCTCCATGGAACTCTCATAGGCATACAGGAAAAAGGCGATGCTTTCCTGACCAGAGGTAAAAGCTCTCTTTAAAATTAGGTTTAAAGTTAGTTACATGAGAAGTGGAGAGGGTGTTAACACTAGGAATTGGTGCTAGCTTGGAGATCTCAGTCTCCACATAGTCACAGGGGACCTGCTGGTCAAACCATCATCTTAGGTCCTTAAGGTCCTCTTGTATATCAAACCAGTTTTAGTTGATGGAGGAAACGGAAGCCTTATGAACAACCTTCTCCTTAGGGCTTAAATATTGGCACCCTGAAGGAGAAGCTGACTCTAGAGGGTGATCAAATGAGTCTTGAACTTTAGAAAAGTTTGTTCAAGCTGAGAGATGCGGCTATCAGTAAGCTTAGTAAAGGTGCTAAAATTATCTATCTCATCTGACAATGTTTCAACAGAGACCCTAAGTTCAAGGGTACTCCGTATACTTGGAGTTTAGATCCCTGGGCTACATTCTGGATTTGATCATGTAAGGCGGCTAGGGATGCCTAAACATCCTTTTGCCAATGGTTGTCAAAATCTCTGGGGTAGGTACCACAGGGCCAGAGGGATCTGATGTAAGTCCTGGAGACCAGCCCCTGCAACTGGATAGGGAGCAACACCCCTTCCAGACAAAAAGAGTTCAGAAGGGCCAAATGGACCCCTGTTGCAGCTGAGCGACTTAGCCCATGTGATAGATGAGCGCTGGGTGACTGCCCTCCCCCAAGGATACCCCATTACCACTTCTTCCCCCCTCCTCAACCAGGGTAAGTTTAATAGAAGGAGTCTGCAAAGAGATGTGCACACCAGAGGCCATGGACAGGCCCCTGGGACCCCCACTCCCAAGTCAACCTATGTCAAAATTTTGGGGAAACAGCATTTACCAACATCGGAGCCCAGCCTGCAAATTCCAGTCTGGGGAGCCAGTCTAGACTGGACAGCACCGGAAATCAGATCAGGGCATGACTTGGATCTCAAACCAGGTACCAAATGACTCTGACCAGTTGCCTCAATGCTCCAGAAAAGATCCAGGAAGTTTGTATCATGTGAATAGTCCAATTGAAATTTTGGTCTGAGTCACGAACAACTCAACTCAATGGACCCTGCCTCCTGGGATGAATCTGGAACATCTGAATCATGCAAACAGGCTGACTCAGATGATCAGGACCTGGATTGGTAGCATCAACTTGGTTTAGCCTAAGAATGTGAGAGAATTTGCAAAAGTTTTTTGATTTTTTCTGAAATCTCAAGCATCACCCTACCCCCTCCATGCCAGCCAACCAAATCCCATCACCAAACCCCAAACACCCAATCCCATGATACCTTCCCTATGTAATTTATCCGGTACTTAAGGCAACTGCCCTGTCCAAGGGCAGTTGCTGGTTCATTCTCTTATCTTCCATGCTTTATGCTTAATAAAACTTAAAATTCTCCGTACAGATTGCCATGGCCTCTGTCTGCCTTACTTTTTACTAAAATTCTGCTGATCAATATGAAAAAGCATGCCATCGCCCAAGTTCTCATACCAATTTTATCAACTGGATCATCTGGTCGCTTGACCCTGCCATATGGCGATGGATCATAAATTTAATAATCCGCCTCACCCCCAATAATGAACCTGATGTTTCATTCGTTATTGTGCATTCATTTAATGAGAACCATTTCATCCATTCTACTGCCAATTTTTCCGAAACTTCTCCCCTGTTGGAGCAGCACCAGAGCGGCCCTGCCCCACCGCTCACAGACTTGGGGCCCACAACTGGCTCAGCCGCTGATGGCTCAGCCCATCTGTGGGACCTGGAGTGCCCCATCCAGGGGAAGCTCAGTCCCAACCCCCTTTGTGGGTCACATTCCATCTCCATTCTTACTTCCAATCACGCAGTGGCCCCTGTGCCATCCCTTAATGGCGTGCAAGGTCTCCTGTTCGAATCTGAAGGCCAGCAACTGCGAACCCTGGAGGAGTCATCATCCTCTCTTCCTCTCCCACCCTTGGGGGTTGCCCCTGCAAGACTCACAGTTGCCCCCATTGCAATCATCTGGCTTGCCTTGACGGCCATTGGTACGTTAACGAACTTTTCTTTCCTCACGTCCCCAATAGAACTCCACTGTTACTAGTCACTCAGAATGCTATGCCTATGGCATTTTGGGCTCTCCACTGGATGCTTGCGTACCCTGACTGGGAGCCCAATCTAATTCTTATTAGCTGAATCCGTGACACCTGAGGCCCACAGGGACCTTCAGGTCCTTCAGTTCCCTCATGACCTTCAGGACTTTTGGGCCCCCTGGGCCCTTCAGTTCCTTCACTTCTAAAGGTATGGGTATGAGAGGCAGCTTCCAATATTGTTGTTGCAGGGTCATACCAATTCTTCATCTTGATGGAGGCACTGGTTCCAAGCATCCTCAGGGGGTTGTATATTATGATGAAGTTGTTTTTTGAGGTATCTGTACATCCCGCTATCTAACACCATAATTTTTATTCACGTTTCATTGATTAATCAGCAGCTAACCATAATGGCCTCTTGGTTGTTGTGTACAAAAGAGGAGGCCACATTTTAAAAATTGATGACAGAAAGTGTAAGGTTTAGGTGAGCCCCAGTTGTTGGGAGACCTCATGATAGTGCAACCTGAGTAGCTGGAGGAGGTGATGAATAGCTGGGTGAACAAAGTTTTGAAGGTAGCGCTCAGTTCCTAAGGTCAGTTCTCCAGCTGGTAGCTGGACTAAGGTATAAAGATCCCGCATGGTAGAGGGCACAGAAGAGGCGCAGGAGCAGCTGGAGTGGGCACCCATGGAGTAGATGCCATTTATTAATTGTTGAACAATGTCGCTAAGGTTCTCATACTAAAGTTGATACTGATTTCCATCAACTGAGGGCAGGGAAAACTGTAACGTGGCCTGAAATTTCAGACTCTCAGGCTGCATGTGCGGCACTTCATACTTTGAGGTAATAATCCATCAAGTAACGCTTCTTGACTGATCATCAGATTGATCCTCATGACTGCTAGTATTTCCCATCATTCATGATAGACGTTTTCAAATAGGACATCTCAGAGCCCAATGTAGTGAGCACCACTTCTCTCAGCATAGCAGTTAACTTGACTGTCGCCAAAGTCCAAAAATGGTTTCAAAGCTGAAATTAGCAGAGAAAAAAGTGAAAAGATGGAGAGTATATAGACTTCATTATTGTGTTAAAAAGCGTCAATATTTATAGGGCAAGTGGGGAAATGGTGCCTCAGGGACCTTTGCAGCCCCGTAGGATCAAGATCTTTTAATGCCTTCCAGATCAAACACTTGGATGGTGCCCTATTTACTATTTCGTCCTCATGACCTCTACGGTGGGGGCGGCACTTCTCATGATTTGGGAAGTGGGGACGGGATTCCTGAAGGTTATTCTATTGATTCTCATAAGTGTGATGCTTCTTAATCAAAGCTAGTTTTGGTGTCTTCAGGATAAGGTTCCATTCATGCTGGTTTGAGAGTCAATTTGCTAAGGATCAAATCAGGAGCAGGGATTTTAGCTTACTCTTCATCCTGAATCCTGACAGGGTTTTTATATATGCAATTAATATTCGTTGATAAATAAACTGATAAATATTTGGGTGATTGATACTAGTATGGATACTAATATTCAGTTGAGCAGTTCACGAACAATATTTCTCCTGCTTTGTATTCTCCTCTGAACAGTTAAAAAAACCTTCAACCCACTTTTTAAAATCCTGGTGGGGGTTAACGCTTGCTGGTGCTAATTTGCACAGGATTTGACAATTCAGCAGCATCAAGAATATAGTAACCCTGTCTTGCTATGGTAAAAATGGGGTTTAATACCACTGGAGGAATAAAAATGGGATAAGTTATAAACTAAGAAAACAGTGTTTTAATTTTTATATATGTTTTATTAGTGAGATT
The DNA here is from genome assembly GCA_022478985.1 of Massospora cicadina. Lineage (NCBI taxonomy): Eukaryota > Fungi > Entomophthoromycota > Entomophthoromycetes > Entomophthorales > Entomophthoraceae > Massospora > Massospora cicadina. The sequence continues at coordinate 99,449 of JAKSZP010009416.1, read as the reverse complement.
AATGGGATAGAAAACGAACCCTATTAATAAGTAAATAATTAGTATTTAAAGTTTCAAGGCTTGAAGTTTGGATTGTTAGTAAAGTCTGAATTAGGTAATATTAAGATTTGGCCTATCAGAGCTCAGAAGTCTCACTTCACTTTGATGAGATGACCAATGGAGGACAGGTAAGATAAGTCCGTGTGGTAAGGTTTTGATGTACTTTACCCAATCAGTAAGCTTGAAAATTTTTGCACTTGGTTGGACTCCCTCTGACCCTATAAAAGGGGCCGGTCTCCATGGTGTAGGCTGTACTAAAATGGAAGTGGCCTGGAGAAGAGCCTCCAATGAACTTTCTAAATTCAGCCAACAATATGGTGCATCCTGAATTCCTAAACTCATTTTGTTAGCCCAATAATTATTAAAAGTCTTACCTTTATTTAAGGGGTTCCACTGAGAATTGACCAGGATCTTTTGGCCTATTTTTTCATCATTTATCTCCAAACCACTCTTTACAATACATAAGACTTATAATTGTCTGACATTACCCCCTTCAAGAGTGGTAAGGGGTGAATAAGGTCGCAATAACTGTACATGTACTCAGTTAATGGTAAGGTCAGAGATGAGGGACTTAATAAATACTCATTCCCTCACTTATAGGTGACTACAAAAAGCCCTACCCAGATAGACTCAAGCTTTTCATTTCTAGGCATGATATGGTTGTGGTAGTAGAGTACTAAGTCTGACACTTGGAAAGAAAGGAATGGTGGCCAGAGCTCGTTGGCCGCTTGGCCCTCTTTAGTGACAGTTTTTGCTAAATTAGTCATCGCCTCAAACTGTAACTGGATGATGTGCTGCTCCAACTTCTTCATGACTTGATCCAGATTAGTCCTAGCAGAAAAAACATGTTTAGCTAGTAAAACAGACACCCCAAGTTTTCGCCTATATAACACACGGAAAGGAGACATCTTGGGATGTGGTGGTAACTAATACGTTAAGCCATGAGGGCACTGGGTAAGTAAATATCCCAGTGGAGAGAGTCAGAGTAGGCCATTTTCTGAAAGATAGAGACCAAGGTCCCATTCTCTCTTTCTACAGCATCTTTGGTAAATGGGTTATAGGGGGCCAATAAGAGTTGTTGTGCTCCCATGGAGGTGGCGAGAGTTTTACCACTTAGGAGATAAATTTTTTCCATTATCACAAAAGAGGACCTGGGGGCAACCATGACACGTAAAGATATATTGATGTAGGAAGGTAGCAGTGGCCTTAATAGTCTGAGTGGGGAGAGCAAAAGATTCAACCCATTTGGTAAAATGATCAATTCTGACCAAGATGTAACGATTACCGCCAGTGGTCTGAGGTAGAGGACCCACCACATCCAAACTTATGGTGTGTAAAGGTTGTTGAGGCTTTGTGGGTTGATATTGATATTGAGTATTGAAGCTGGATTGCTTTTTACAAGTCAGACAGGCATCCAAGACTTCAGTTATGGTTTCCATGATGGTCTCTCAGTAATAACGCTCTTTTAACCACGCGTAGGTTTTGCATACTCTGCCATGCCCCATGATAGTGTGAGACTCTAATATGACAGGTACTTTCTCTGACGGCCAAAGATAGTGCAAACAATTTACTCCTACTTTCTTATTAACTTCCCACTCTCCACCTTTGTGTTGTGGGAGTGCCATGCTAGCATCATTTGTACTTGTTTATCTTCATCAGCTCATGCATCAGGAGTCATTAGGAAGTCATGCAACTTCTCCTCTTCGCTATTTTCAAGATGAAGGACAGGCAGCCGCGTCAACCCATCAACATTCATATGGAGCGTCCCAGCTCGATGCTCAATGGTCATATTGTAGTGCTGGAGCTTAAGATCCCAGCGAGCCAACCGCCCAGTGGGATCTTTCATATTCTGCAACCACTTCACAAGGCGTGATCTGGAATTACTTTGAATGATGTCACATATAGAAAATGGCGGTAGTATTTGACAGAGATCAGGACAGCCAGGCACTCCTTCTCAGTGACGCTGTAGTTGCGCTCAGCTTTTAAAAGCATTTTGCTGAAGTAGGATATGGGATGATCAACCCCATTTTCATCCAACAGAGCCAAGATAGCTCCAACAGCGTAGTCAGAGGCATCCTTGAACAACATGAAGGGCTTGCCATAGTCAGGGTGATGGAGGATGGGCCTTTGTTGCAACAACTCCTTCAGGGTCTCAAACGCAGCTTTTTGTTAAGAACTCCAATGGAATGAAGTGTTTTTAGCCAAGAAACAAACAAGGAGCTCACTTAGCTGGGAGATTTTTGGGATAAAATGATGGTAATACCCTATCATGCCCAAGAATACCTGAATGTCACGAAGGGTTTTGGGCACAGGCATGTTAGATATTGCATCAAATTTATTCTTTTAGAGGTTGTATCCCATCTTGTGAGATGGCGTGCTCAAGAAAGTCCAACTTCTTTTCGGAAGAAAGTATATTTAGAGGACTTCAGCTTTATGTTGGAAGCCCACAAGCGTTGAAACACATCCTTTAGATGTGTGAGATGCTCGTTGAACATCTTAAAGAAGATTGTGATGTCTTCGAGGTAGACAATCACACAGCTCGTCTTAAGGTCCTGGAGAATGTGATCCATTGCCCGCTAAATAGTAGAAGGCGCATTACACAACTTCTGGGGTAGCCGATTGGGTTGGAACAAACCCTCACTGCAGATAAGGGCGCACTGCTCCTGATCCTGTGGAGAAATGTCCATCTGCCAATACCCGCTAGTCAAGTTCATGGCGGAGAAGAATTAGACCCAGAGAGTTGGGCCAGAGCATCATCATTATGGGGGATAGGGTAGCTGTCCTTCTTGATGAGGTTGTTCAGCTTATGGTAGTCCATTAATAACTGATGACTTTCTATATTTCTTCTTTATCAATAGGAGTGGGGACGACCAAGGGCTTTGGGAAGGCACCAACAACTTAGCGTCCAGAAGCTGTTTGAGCTCCGTCCGCATCTGTAGCTCCTCAACTTTGGATTTGCGGTAGGGTTTTGATTGGATAGGCTGAGCATCACCAATGTCAATGGTATGAGTCCAACCCTTCATGTTCCCATAGTCATTGTCAGAGGTAGAGAAGATGTCGCTATAGGACCTCAGTAAGTGCGTACATTATCCAGCTCAGCTGGGATTAGTTCATGGAGATATGAATGGAATGTAGGGCACATAAAGACTGGTCGGCGTGTAAGCCTATATCCACCATAAATCCAAAACAGTGAACTTGTTTCTATATCCTCAAGGGGAATCAGCATGCTTCTTCCGATCTCCTGATGCTTTTTTACAACCATATCCTTCATGGTGAGATTCCCTAGAAGAAGGTTGATAGGTCGTTGATAAGCAGGGTCCAATACGCCTGGCAATACTCTTGGCTCTCAGGGACTAACTATGTCAAGGCTGATTAGGTGCAGTAGACAATTTTGGGGAAATTTGTAAGGTAATCTTCGTGTCAACTACCCTTTGTTCACTAGCCTTGATACCCACTTCTTCAGAAGCATAGAAAGGGATACCTTCTAAGGCGTCCACTGATCGAGGCAACATTTTTGTATGCCATCCTTCCATGTTGTAATGTAAAGATAAGGCGGAAGAGGGGAACTCAACTGTGCAAGTATACTCCTTTTATTAATCTCATCATTTGTCATAATCAGAGGAATCTCGTAATTAAGAAAGGAGATATAGCCCTGCTTCAAGTTAATAGCCCATTTCATATTCAAGCATTAACTGGGTAAAAATGAATAGATAATAGGTATTGTTGGCCAAGGCCACCGCTGGACATGGCAAAATGAGCTTCACAAAACGAATGGGAAGAGAATAGTAAGCTCCAATGGCGTGAGTGTTGTTTGGCCCCACAGTTCCAAACTATTGTGTATAGTCGAGGTCAGGGGCCAACTTGATTTTTTCCTAAGTTTGGATAACACAACGTTCACAGGGGACCCATTGTTAAGGATAGCCCTAACCCGCAACCTATTAACAATGGCCTCCACTTTAGTTAGAGTTCCACCCAAGTTGGGAGGAAGAGCGAGGATCTCCTTAAGATGGAGAGTAGAGACAAGTTTTTTGGCAGTATCAGGGCATTTTTCTTGAATTTACTGCAGGTTATGAACACAATGGGTAGATCAGATAATTGTGGTGATGAGCTGGTCATCGTCACTGGCAGTATTAATAATCTCAAGGCCCCTCAACGCTTGCCAGAGATCTGTTTGGCGGGGGAAGTTAGCCTAATCCACTCTCTCCGAGTTTAATCAGTTGGGTACCTCCACTTCACTTGGGGGCCCCTAGAACATAATGGCCCACATCTTTACCACCCCCTTCAGATTCGTCATCAGAGGGTTATCAATGCATTTTAGGGAGTCCACATGGGGTGAGGTAGGTTTAGGGCTTTTCATTTGGCAGGATAGTTCCTGGGGTTGTTCCTCCACTTTATTAACTTTTTGGAGAGGCGATGGAAATGTCACGGTTTGACTTTCAACCTTTAAAGTAGGGGGTTTGTGTGCCTTATGGAGACAGGTTTCAGACTAGAGTTATCTGGAGGAGAGTCAAGGGAGGTAGCGTCATGGGCAGTGATGCTTTAATTACACCTGCTTTAGGTCGATCAGTGGCAGTGAGCTTTTGTGAAACAGGCAGTTTAGCTTTGGCGACCTGGTCATTTAATCCATTATTAGTGGGGGCGATTGGCACCTATGAAAGGGGTTTTGGCTGAAAAACAGGATTTGATACCACTTTAGAAGACCGCTCTGAAGAAAAGGATTAGCAAGTCAAAGGGACAACAGCTTTCCCCAACTGCGATTTGTGAGCTGAAGACTAATGGGGAGCACTGCCCCATCTCATCCATTATATTTAGGCTATCCTCACATGGTGGAGGAGCATCTTGTCGCTGCAGCTTTGTGGAAATAGGGTTCCAGAGGGAGATAGCCATTAAAGTGGCTGGAGGAGGTAAAGTAGATTTTCTCCTCATAGCTTTTTGCGTAAGTTTAAGTTCATGAAAGTCAGTCACTGCTAGCAGAGTCTTTTTAATATCCCAAACTGTTATGAATGTGCACTTGACTGAAGAGATATGCATTGCTAAATGGGGATGAGACGCCAAGGCAACCATGATAGCAGCAATGGCATCATCTAGAGGTAACAGTCTAGCAAGCAACAGAGGTTGAGCTTTACTATAGAATTGCTCAACAAAAGAGGGGATCAATTCTCCCTCTTGCAGACTAAAAAATATAAAGGCCTTTTTTTGCAAGTTGTAAACTATGTAGGGAGCCAAATTCGTCAATAAGCTCTTGTTTCACCTACGCCCAGTTGCCAAGAGTGACCATATTAGAACCATTATCTCCTGAGCCATATGACTCAAGCAGGGAAGGATGTTATTTAGTTTTTGCTGGTAGTTGCTCCTTCCATCTCAGATTTGTACACAAAGAGGAAGGTTGCAATACTGCCCTCGCCTGGGATAAACTTGTCCCTGAAAGGGGGTTTGTGAATGGTGGGAGAGACTCCATAAAGTCCTTGAGAGGGGCGCAGGTTGAGATTTTTAAGTTGGGACAAGGTACTAGCTAGCTGTAATTCAAATGCAGCGGTCCTATACTCAGTTGAAGCGAGGAGGTTGTGAGTGGTAGTTTTCCCACCAAGCTCCATTTTTAACAAGATTATTATTATGTACTGGGTCCCCTGTAGTGAGCACCACTTGTCAAAATCCTGACGGAGTTTAACGCTTGCTGGTGCTAATTTTCACAGGATTTGACAATTCAGCAGGAACAAGAGTATAGTAACTCTGAACCGCTATGGTAAAAACAGGGGTTTTTTACCACCAGAGGAAAAAAATGGGATAAGTTATAAACTAAGAAAACAGGGTTTTGGTTTTTATATATGTTTTGTTAGTGATATTGGCAGGATTGAAAATGAACCCTATTAATAAATCAATACTTAGTATTTAAAGTGTCGAGACTCAAAGTTCAGATTGCTTACCAAATTCTGAATTAGGGAATATAGAGATTTGACCTATTGGAGCTCTGAATACTCACTTCAATTTAATAAGACGGCCAAAGAAGGGCAGGTAAGATAAGTTCGTAGGGTAAAATTTTGATGTATTTTACCCAAACAGTGGGCTAATAAATTTTTGCACATGGTTGGACCCCTTCTGACCCTATAAAAGGGCCAGTATCAGCGGTGTAGGCTGTAATAGAATAAAAGTGGCATGGAGAGGAGCCTCCAATGAACTACTCAAATTTGGCTGGCAATTTAGTGCAATCTGACCGCCCAAACTAATTTTGTTTTCCTGATTATTATTAGAAGTGTTTGTCTGATTCAAGGGGTTCCACCGGGGTTTGACCAGGGTCTTTTGGTTGATTTTTTCATCATTTACCTCCAAACCACTCCTTTCAATACATCGGACTTGTAACTTTCTGACACCACTGGTGAAGGTAATCAATACTCCAGATAACAAGGGAATTCCTCTTACTTCAACTCCTCCTCAGAGTTGACAACTTCTGGACACAACAACAGAGCTTACCCTACTCGCAGCAGGCTCAGAGGTTCTAAGGGAACTTTTACTCTTAAGACTTGACTCCTAATTCCAACTTAGAGATCTCTCTTTGTACTTGTCTGGCAATTATAGTTCAGTAACCTTCTTGGTGAACTTTTATACCTTTCTTCTATAGAACTTATCCCAAGGCTAGGTTCAGTGGTTTTTCTCTTGATGCAGGAACTGCAGAGAGCTTTAAAATTAATCCAAAATATAATAAATATATAAACTTAATATTTAAGACTTATTAATTTTTATGCTTTGTTCTTTGTTCTGCTTTTATTATATAATTTTCAAGTGAATATATAGGGGATATGGCGCCCAACTCTTCTTTTAGCACCTCACTGTGAAACGGCAGCCAATGCCGCTGAATTCACCCTCTAGGTAGTGCAAAAGGATGATCTTCCTCATCAGGTTAGTCAGGTTCTCTTCCCTACTCAAACGCACCCTTCCTTGGATTGAAATGCAGAATAGGATTCAACGCCTTTGTTCAACTCCAGCAATTCAACCTTATCAGGTTAGAACCTGCTTAGGTAATGGGACTCTTTCCCATAACCAGCAAGTCTCAATACTAAAGAGGTTAAGTTCTCAGTTGCTATCAAGGTGGCATCACTTGCCTAAAAACTAAGCAATCCTTTAGTCAATAGGCAATAATAACTGATTGACTCCTACAAGACAATTCATTTATCAGTATAAAAATCAACAACTTAATTTCTTGTTTATTGTCAGGAACAATCTATGACGAAACATACTTGATCTGGATGATCAAAACCAACGAATTAATAATTATTCGTTTGGGATAATTCACCAAACAATAATCATCACTTATAAAACGATTTTACCCTATTTACTAGAAGGCCTTGACCCCTAGTGGATAAGCAGACTTAAAATCGTGGTCTGGCGGGATAATTTGGTCATACCCAAAATTCAACACATGTTCATCTTTTTAGTTATGTTTTAAGGAGTTTGCATAGTTGGGTCATACAAACTACTATTCAACTATACAACCAACGTTGAGTTGGTATATATTGGTGCTATCAGTGCACCAAAGTTATTAGCATTTATGGCGGTCAGAAACTGGGATATTTCCAACAGTTACAAGGCTCTCCAACTTGAGAAACACCATCCTTAATCTTGTAAGCCTGTGAATAATTGGATCGCTGCAACACAGTGTTCAACTTGCTCATTAAAGTTGCCAAGCGTTTGTCATTCTCAGATCTTCCCATTCTCTCCTCAAGAACTTGTTGATAGTTGACGTAATAAACAGGTATATGCAGGTCTGTCAGTTGACATCAATGAGAGGTCATGAACTGTATGTCTGGAGTCTTTTTACAGTATTGGTCCTCTTCTTCCATAAAAACTGTAGTTCACCTTGGCATCAATTAATGCAGAATCTAATGTGTAGTTCTGGTTGCAAATTTACTCATGAAAGATTTTGGCCTTTGAGGACAGGCTGAAAAAAAGCTCTTCTAATTCCTAAGGCACATATCTGATAATCTGCAAATTTGGCATTTTGAATTTTCTATTGCCATAGCACATGGAAAAATATCTGCCTGTGTCTCTCTCACCAGGAAACATTTTTTCCAAGCAGTCATGGCATCAATCAGACATTGATCCTATTGTGAGAGATGGTTTTCTGTCATCATAATTGGTAGAATATGCAGTCTTGAGATTTTTTCTTCTGTTGACCTCTGGATGTGTGCGTTAATACTTGTCCACAGCTTGTGTGTGTACCTCTGGATGTATGAGCTGATACTTAGCCACAGCTTGCAGTGTATTTCAGTATGTGATTTCTGTTATTTTGTACCGCTTTCTGATGCGCAGTAGTATTATTTTTTGAAGATTTTATGCTTTTAGACCCACCAGTTTAGGCTGTACATTGTCTGTCAGTCAGTGTTAAAGTTTTGTTAAGTAGATTATATATAATAGATGATATATATACTTTTGAGCTAGTTTAATTTGTATCTAATAGCAATAAGTGTCAGCAAAATGGCTAAGAAAAGTTAGACTGGGCTTCAGACTTAAATTTTCAATGAACTACAAATGCACCCATAATTCCAGAAACACATCCATATAAATGATTCTATTAATTAAGGATCTAAATGAAAGGTGAGGGAAGTACACATTCATAAACATACCAAAGGCTCCCAAAAACATAATAAAAGTAGTTTCAAGGGAACAGCAGGTCTGGCTTGGGAAGCCTCAGGTGGGGGAAGGGGGTGGGAGGATGACAACTTCTCAGGTATTAGTGGCTATGAGCCTTTGACAGTATCAACAGAAAGATCAGAAACTTCAGGCAGGAGGGTAGTCTGCGTGGTGTGAAGGCTTGAGACCCCCAAGTAGTGATTTCTATCACAGCTGCATACAGGGGTAGTACTCATTTTTATTTAATTGAGGTTAGCTGACCAGGGGACGGAAATTACCAAACTAAAACTAAAAATCATAAAAAATAATGATTCAAAAAAAACGCCCAAAATGGACGGATTGATTGAATCATACCTAAATAAAATATCCAACCAGGTGGGCAGCGAATACTGCTATCCCTACATGGTGGATGGGAAGGGGGATTGGGAGGCTCATCTTCAGCTGCATCCATCTCATCCCAGAGTAGGGTGCGTGTTAAGGCAGATAGTAAGGGTGTGGGGGCATCGGCGGTATAGGGGTTCAATATCCTTGTTGACTGGAACTTCTGAATAATTGCCAGCCATCATAATTCCAATGATGTATTTGGCCAAAGCGTCTTCAGCTTTGAGGCGGGCGTCTGGGAGTTTAATGAATGTGGCAAAGTTGGTTTGGGTTATTTTTGCTTTTGGATTCCGTGCTACTTTTACCACATTCTGGATGGCTTCAGTGACGTTTTTGTGTAAAGTTTTCATATTGATCTTACTTTGTGTGGCAAGATCTTTGGGGATAACGGGAGGTGGATTCCTCCTGTGAGCGCAGCCACAGATTTGGCGGCAGCTATGTGGAGCAGACGGCAATCTGGTGTGGCGGCTGCTTCTACTGCAAGCTGGTGGTCGCTGTAGAATGGTTTGGCGTTAGGTTGTGGGACATATTTCTAAGGTGGGAATTTTGCATCCCATTCTGCGTTACAGAGCCACTCAACTTGTAGCAACGGTTCCTCAACAACGTTACCTGATTTGTCAATTTCATCCAATAATTCCCATGGGTTTTGTTTAGTAGGATTGGGGAATCAGCGTATGATTGAGGTTTATTCATTCATTTGTGGAAGCATGGGATTGAACTGAGATCCAATCTGATGTTTGATTGGATGAATTATTTATGGCATTGGGGTGGGGAGGAGGCTGATTGGTGGCTGCAGGTGTAGCTGCAGCAACAGGCTTTGGGGGTAAGGAGGTAGGATTGTGCCCCATACCTGAAATTGTACAGGGTGGGCATTGGATTGGAGTTTAGTGGATGAGTCATCCGATCCATCTGAAGTGGTTGAGAAGGGGCACTTGCGTTTCAAGTGGTCTAACTTGAAGCATGATGGACAGATCATCCGCCCACCCTTGACGCGGGCCCAAAATGGATGGTCAGGCGCTGAGAAAATAATGGTTCATGGCGGAATTTCCCCCACAATTTTACTAAATTCAGGGCTTATCATGGAATATGCCTGAGGCCCAGAAAGTCGTGTGGCCCCATTTGGGACCACAAATTGTAGGATGGGGTTGGAGCCATAGGCTGCCAAACCAGCCATCAGCTCCTGGTGGAGCACTTCAGGGGAGGTGGGTGGGCAGGCCAGCAAACTGGACCAACAAAGTGGTGTCTGCTGGGAGCTGAGTCTGAGTTGTGGGGAGAGGGGTGCCCTGGAATACCAGGGGCACAGTTGCTGCAGTGGCAGTGTCAGCTTTGCAGGTGAAGCCGAGGTTGAAATACCCCTTGTAGGGGCGGAAATCTATAAATACAGCGGGTATCATCAACGCCTTTGCCATTTTGATAATGGCTTGGTCGTGGTATGATAATAGTTTCCCATATTTGACCCTTAGGCCATAGCGCATGTTGCTCTGGGGGAGCACTAGGGGGCAACATGGTACCGCTTGGGTATGAGCAAGGTGGGCGTTCAGGTCCTTGGGCGGAACAAATTGGCCCATAGGTTTGGAATAACTGGGTGAACCAGTCCTAGCGCGTTTTCCTGCCGGACGGAAAATGGAAGGGGGAGTTTCGCCGCTGCCCCACACTGGAGCAAATGGCAGAGCTTCTGAGGAGATCGGAGCAAAACTACCATAAGCAAATTCAATTAGTTTTTTAAATTTTTGTAATTTGGCTCAGAAAGTTACGCCAAGAGGAAAAAACAGGGGTAGTACTCAAGCCCAGGATGAAATTTGTAGGCCACCAGGAGGGGAGGCCAAGTTAGGGAGCCCACTGTAGTAGATATTTTTGATTAACTAAGGAAGAAATAAAATTTTCAATTTTTATTGGAAAGTGATTTTGGTTTATTTTAGCAAACTTGAAAATCAACTGGCACTGGTCCCAGCCAGTTTACAAATGTTGGAAATTTTTTCCTACATTTCCAGCTGTCTAGATTACCATGGGTCACCGGGGAATAATACCCTATAGCAAGTGAATTGGATATCAGTTGACCCCAATTTTGGGTTAACAATGTTCAGGGGATTTTAGGTAATTCGCCTGGTTTGGATCCATCAATATTGATCTGGGAAAAATGCTTAAGGTCAAGTCAGGCAGAGTTGCCAACAAAATGGGGGCAACTGATAGTTGATTGATGATTACTATCAGGTGTACTGATTGGGATTGGTTTAGTTTCATCACTGACCAATTGGGAATTTGAGGAGCAAGTTTTGAAAGTGTTTAATGCCGCCTGCAACTAGCAAATTGATCAGATGGTTTGCGATATACCATAATGGGTAACAAGTCCCATTACCTATGCAGGTCGCTTGCCAAATATGGTTGGTTCACTGAGATTGAGTATAAAATGTTAGGGACACATTTTCTGACTCTTTCCATTTTAGGTCTTGAAGATGTCTGATGACAGAATCCTAACCAGGATGGGGAATACCATCGCTGATAAGATGATGAAGGGTAATTCAATGGCAACAGATGCCGTTTCATTGATGAGGCACTAATCTGAGGGTTGAGCGCCAAATTCATTCTATAAATTCTCCTGAAAATTCACTTAATAAAAAAGACTTTATTAATTGAAAAAGGAAAAACATTAATTAGTAGAATTCATTATTATTTCTATTCATCTTCAAGGAAATTATTGCTGTGTGCTTTAATTGGAGACTCTTTAATGATAAAGAGTTAGGATCAAGGATCCTTAGAAGAGAAGCTGAGCTGCGGCAGGAATTGCTGCTGACTTTGTGTCACCAGAGAAAGGCAGTAAACTAGGATCTGAGCGTGGATCAAGTTAGGCAGATAAGATTCATAATCCCTAATGAGGACATATAGAGTTTTTAAGGAAGAATATTAGTCAAGCATTGGACCAGATACTAGTGATCTATTTAACTACAGATAATAGTCTTCATACTATTATCAATCATATATCATATATCATCAGACAATGCAAGGATTATACAAACTGAACCTGTGCAGTTATCAATTTAAGGGGTAATATTCATAAATGAGCAGCAAAGCCCCTAGATTATTAACAATTGTTGCTCACTAAAGGGATTGTAGTTGAGTAGGATACACTAAGACAAAATGTCAGACAAGGACTCTTAAGAAAACTCTGGATGGAATTGGCAACCATCAACAAGAACGCCTTGAATTCTGCAGATGATTGAGAATTCGCTGCCTCTGATGAGAGAACTACCAAGATCGAGGAAGGAATAAAAAATGTCACTAATTTTGCAATGAGTTACTAGGAAAAGTAACTTCATTAAAGAAAAAGGATGGAGATTTAGTTTGAGAAGTATTATTCTTGAAAATGGAGCGTGAAGCAGATCACGGTCGATTATGGGCATTCAGAATAGATATAGAGCACCTGATTAAGCAAGTCAAGGAGTTGAAGACTCACAAATGTGAGTGTGAGACTTATGCAATGACTGACGCCAAAGAGAGAACCCCAAGAACTCCTGTTGTAAAGGCGACTATTCCAAGAAATATGCCACCCGCATTCACAGCCAATTTTGAGATGACTCCTAAAATTACTCCTCAAGTTAGTCAAGTAGCTGAACTAAGAGTGGTGGCTGAAGATTCTTTGGAGGATTTAAAGCTATGCCAAAACTACCATCTTTCCAATGGATTAACTCCAAGTGTTTTTCAATTCTTTGACATGACAATGTTTGGTTATTGAGATTGTGAAAAAGTGTTGATGGTGATGAACCGTCTGATTACTAATTGTCAGAACCTAGTGTTACCCCATCTAGAAGGGGACAGCTGGTCATATTCAGAGGCTAAGGCGGCTATTATGAAAGAATTTGGAAGTCCCACACGCATGTCAAAGTACAAGTGAAATTCATGGGATTCTAATTTCAGAAGGATGAATACTTAGCAAGTTTCACGGATTTTTTCTACCAAGAATTGCAGATTTTAATTGGAGAAAAGTGCTGGATGATTTTGATGCACAGATCCTGCTGCAAGCAGCCCTTTGGCCATATTATGATTTACATTGAATGATGTCTTCCATGTTTGCAAATGGAGATTACCACCTCACAGATGGTGGATCATTTGAAAATATTAGGAGCTACATTTAATGCTCAGAATAGAAGTTTCAAATTGAAACCAGTATGAAATTAGAATCCCTACAAAGTGAACCAAGGCACTAAGGAGTCCAATAATCAAACCATGATAAGCTCAAAGTAGGCAGATCAAAGATTTTGAGTAGATCAATTTGATGTAAGAAAGAAAAAGAACATTTACCAGTGTGAAGGAAGAGGACACCCCAGGTTTCATCTGTTCACAGCAAAAAGGCAAAAGAACAGATCAATGTGGTCCAGGCAAAAGAGTCTAAACCTGCACAGGAGTCAGGAAAAAGGCCCATGGGTAGATGGGAAACAGTCTAGAGCTGCGGAAAAATCCGTTCCCCCCAATATTATGCATGAAGAAATTGACATTAGTAATCTGCTTGTCGATGATGACATGCAGGATCAGCTATATCAAGTGGTCAATTTAGATGTGAATGCAGTAACAAGAGCTGGAGCGAAGGGGATTGAACCCTGAAATAATTAGGGGAAGTTTCTTGGCCATATGTGAAAATGGCAGACAAGATTTGAGCTGCAGAGAATCCAGAAGAATTGACTGAAGTCAAATTAGATGAAGCAAACCTGTAAATCCCCCTTAGTGCGATCAATGAATCATTTCCTGATCAATCAACACAAATAATTTACACCCTTGATTCTGCAAATAATGCATCTATACACTTAGTAAATATAAATTTTACAATACTCTGAGTGTACATATATAGATATACTGTTTAATCAATTATGAGTGCAGGCAATAGTTGACAGTGGAGTGCCCATCAATATTGTCTCAACCAAGCTGGTAAGAAGATGAAAATCTTCACCCAATTTAGAACACAAGAAATGATATGGGACAGACAACCAAATACTACCATCTCCTGTGGATTTATATTGCTCTACCACTTTGATTTGGATCCTTAGTGGTATCTGCCCCAGAAATAGTTTTGACCAACCAAGACTATAATATTCTTATTTGTACAGAGTTTCTGCAAAAATACGGAGTTAAATGTAACTTCAAAGTGGATATGTTTACCATATTGGGTCAGACGCTACCATTGGTTTATCAGAAAGATGGGGAAGCTCCACTGACCAGGAGGAATAACTTCATTAATTTGATCTACAATGATGGCATTGTCCCAATTTGATAACAATCAGTTGGCCAGAAGCAATGAGAAATGCTATGGAAATCAGAAAATTTTCCATTGAGGATTAAGAATTCAAGAACTATACCGCCAGGATCCAGATCATAGTTGACATGGAATTGATATTGGAGATACTGGAGCTTACTGTATGGGGAAGTCAGAAGCTCCTGGAAGAATCCAGAGTAGAGCCTTGGGTGGCTCCTGGAATAATTATGCTGGGCCATGGATAAATTCGAGTTCTCCTGGCAAATTTGAGTGAAAAACTGATGAAAATTGAGAAGAATCAGATTGTCATTACATTTGTTCATCAAATCCCAATGGCTATATTGAGTAAATTTCGTGATTATAGGGCCCTTGATGAAATGGGATTACTGGCAAAAGTCACTGAAAGCATCAATTTATTGTTCAATCAAGAGAAACTCACTGATTTGATGGACAGACAGAAGAAGGAGGAGCTGGAATAATTTGACAAGTATCAAGAAGTATTCACCCAGGACAATCTTGATTTGGGATGCACAAGAAATGTGATCCACAAATTTGACATTGGGGAAAAGTTTCTGATAAAATGAGACCAATATAACAGTTGAAGATGGCCAAAGTGGTAGTGGAGGAAGAAATCAGTAATGAAGCACTGGCTTCTAGTTCCATTATCAAGTCCCTGGGAAAGCTCTATCCTTATCAGAAGAATAATGATAGCTTTAATCAGATGGTGATTGATTATCAGAAACTGAACAAGACTACAAAGAAGGGTTTATACCCACTACCAAGAATTGACAATGTGCTAGATCAATTGGGAGAAGCAAAGTATTTCTCCACAATGGATCTGATATCAGGATATTGGCAAATCAATTTGACAAGAGAAGACCAAGAGAAATGCGCGATTATCACCATGCAGGGGCTTTATCAGCTGATGAAGATGCCCCGCGGTCTATGTAATGCACCTGCAACGTTATAAAGGGCCATGAATGCCATGCTAAATGAACTGAAAGTTGTCATGCGTCCTGGTGTACTTGGATGATATAAATGTGTTCAGTAGGACATTCATTGACCATTTGCACCACTTGGATGAAAGTTTTCAAATAAATATCTACAGCTAACTTGAAGATCAAGCCAAAGAAGTATCACTTCTTCAAAAAAGAGTTAATATATCTGGGATTTATAATCAACTCTAGTGGACTGCAGCTGCAAGCCCAGAAAATCGAAGCCATAGAGAGAATGGATGTACCAAAGAGTATCCAAGATATCCAAGTGTTCCTTGGAATGGTCAGATATTATAGAAGATTCATTTGGGATTTTGCAAGAATCGCCAAGCCCCTCTTCCATTTTCTGAAGGATCCAAAAAATGATTCATATGGAATGAAGAGGACCAGAGTTCCTTCGATGAATTATGCCAGTATTTTGTGGACTCTCCGATTTTAAAATATCTAAATTTTAATCAAGAGTTTATAATATAAACTGATACTTCATTAACGGCGATTGGCGCCATACTGAGCCAAGTAGAGGAATTTGGGGACAAACATCTGGTGGCGTATGTGATCTGGACACTCTCAGCCACTGAGAGGAATTACATCGTGACTGAGCATGAATGCCTTGCAGTCATTTACACTTGTTAAAAGTTTCAGGTGTATATTAATGGAATGCACTTCAAACTGGTGATGGACCACTCCTTGTTGCATTGGCTACACAATTTAAGATAATTGGAAGGACGACTGGCCCAATGGGCATTAAAGCTACAGGCTAACGATTATGAGATAGTCCACCAAGCTGGAGCTTCTCATCAGAATGCAGATGGCTTACCACAGCTACTAATGGTCCAGGTGGTCTACCTGCAAGCGGATGAGCTATTTAGGAGAATGGTCAATGGAGAAATTGGGAACAAGCCCTGAGAAATCCAAGGTGCACTTCAAAAAGTGATGGAAAGCACCAAGATCATGGATGGACAAGTTTTCAAGATGATCAATGGGAAATTTTTACTATTCCCAAAGCCATCAGAATGAGCAGCTATTGTTTAAGCTGCTCATAAAATTGTCAGGCATGGAGGCCTGAGGAATATGACTGATCATATTTGCCAGTATTACTACTGGGAGTCCATCAACTACAATATAGCGGTTTATCTGGCTTGTTGTGTGGAGTGCCAGCTGCACAAGATGCACAAGAACATGACTGGATACTGACTGGTCCGCCCTGGATTTTCTTGACATATGGTGTCCATCAACATGATGGGACCATTAACCATAAGTACTGGGGGAGTCAAATATCATAATTATGATTGATGTCTGACAAGATGGGTCGATATGAAGGCCCTGGTGAAAGTAGATGCTATCAGCACTGTAAAGTTTATTCTGGATCAAGTAGTATATTGGCATGGTTTCCTTAAGGTGTTTTTGAGCAATAATGAAACAAATTTCACATCTCATTTGATCCTGCAATTGAATAATATAATTGGGATCAGAGGAGCCATGTCTGTATAATACAAGTTGGAGACAAACGGACTGGTAGAATGGGTCAATGGAACGCTGGCCGCGACTCTGAGGAAGCTGGTCCCAGGGAGAACTTCCACATGAGGAACATACCTTAGTTTGGCGACATTCACCTACAACATAAGTCATCATACAGCAAGGGGAAAAACGCCGTTTGAGATGCTATATGGAAGGAAGCCTGCATTACCACCGATTTTGTATTTGGTGGTAGAAGCAGCATCGGGGATGAGTGCTGAGAAGTAACTGAACCAATTGACAAATATGCTGATTGAAAATGCAATTGCAAGCATTTGATACACTTCAAAGAAAAGGATTTGAGCAAAAAGGGTGGATGATAAGAACTGACTGGCCTTATCAGAATACTGAATAGGCAAAAGAGTAACCTATTATGATATATATTGTTTTGGGAGAAGAAAAAACTAGATTCATTGTGGTTGGGTCCATTAAAGATTATTGCCAAGGTGGGGACGGACTCTTAGTTCATCAAAAACCTCTTGGATGGAAGGATAGTAAATCAAGTCCATGCTAAGTATTTGAAGCAATGGATCGATGAAAAAAATAAAAAAGAGTTCCCAAAGGACCTCTGAACCATTAAAGTGGTTATTTCATGATGATTTGGTCAAGTCCAAAAAAGGACTGCTGAACTAAACTAGATGGTTATGTATTAAAAAATAAGACCTCTGAATCATAGAAAACTGGTAGGTCTAAGTATACCTAGGAATTAGTTTGGGAAAAAAGATTAGATATTAAAAACGCATAGAATATATATATATATTTATAATTATTTATTGGTTATCCTTAACTCTGGGATGATTCCGCATATGTTGCCTCTTGGGGTAGGGAAAATGGATCACAGTAGGAGTAAACAACCCATCGAAATCCATGTGAGATCAGATGCTAGTGAGGGATAGACCTACTTGAAACCAAGTTTGTTGAGTGGAGGCTGATCCCTGCAACAAAGCGACTAGGGGAAGAGAGATAAAATGTTGGAAACTGCCAAATGTGATACCCAGATTGGGGAGGGAAGCAACAGAACAAGAAGAGGCAGCTGGCAAATAACCTTGAGTAATCCCAATATTTCACCAGAGCCAGAAGATTGGTCTTGAGTGCTTGCCAATGGGCTTTGTCAAGAACATTGGATATATGGTCCAGCATGGAGTAAGGGATGCTAGGCGGGGGTTGCCAAATCATGCCCCCTATTTAAGCCATCAGGTGAAGATACCAATGGGACATTCCAGAAATGAGATAGTCATGCAGGGAGTGAATGGCATCCTGCAAATGATGACTACAAGCTTCTTGGAAGAGAAAGCAGAATGAGCGATGGAAGCCAGGAGAGGTGGGAAGCTTCATGACCCAACTTCGAAGAACTTGGCCAGCAAAGCAAAGAGCATAGGCTGCAATGTCTTAATCTAGGATGTGTTTGAGATTAAAGGGTTTCAGAGCTAAGAACAGAGCCTGTGTTACTTGGGCTCTCAATTATGCATAGGGGAGTTTAAAATGTTTGATGTTTCTGATGGCTAGTTTGGCTGATAGAACAGCTGGCTTGTAATACTGGCTAATTCAGAAAAGGAACTTGGGAAGCAAGTCCAATCTGGTAAAGAACAATCAATTGATAGTGAAGGCATTACTTCAGGAGGTTTGATGATGTTAGTAGGAGAATCTGAGAATGGAGCTGAATAATGGAGAGTTTCAAAGTCTAACTCTGGAATTGATGACAGAGGAAGGATTGGTTGTGAGTCGTTTGAGACAATTGATAACCTAGTTTTGTTGGGATTGGATACTGTTTCCGGTAATTTCATAGAAGGACTGGACACGGGTACTTGACTGGAAGTATGAGTCCTGAGAGGACCATAGAAGAGGTTCCATTGCCAGATAAGCTCATCAGCTGGAAGAGACAAAGGTCTTTATCAGACATGTATCAAGCAGTTGTTGGTACCAAGACTCCAAATTTGACATATGATCTGGATGAGAGAGGAAATGTCAGACTTTTATGGTAGTCGACATTATGCACTTTGGAATCAGTTAAGCTCTAATTTCAGGGAAATGAATCTCAAAATTAATGAGATAAGCTATTCAGAGAAGAATTAAGAATGATATGAGCCATGAAGTTATTATGAGAAGATAACCAGAGCGAATATAAATGAGCATTCTTAATTGCGCTGTAAAATGAACATCAACAGAAATAACATCCTGTCAAGGATGAGGAGGAAAATCAGGAAATCGAGAATGCTGGACCAAGAATCCTGAATATGACAGCAGGTCATATGCCCTATGGGAAAAATGGATCCTGGGATTAATATTGTCATGAGTAAATCAATTATCCTAGCATGACAGAAGGTTATGGGGACCGCAATATGAGTAGGCAGTAGCAAGGAGGAAGAGGAAGAGAGCCGCATGCTGAAGGTTGTCTTGAACAGCATTGATTACCAATCGACCATATTCTGCTTGAACCCAAGCAGTATTTGACCTGGCATCCAAAGTGGTATTCTCCTGTCCCAATCTTTTTATCGCTGGAAACCTAGGCAAGAGGGGAGATGTGTTGGGATTTTTGCCCACCTTTTCAGCCATATAGATTACATGGGTTGCTAGGGGATAATTCCCTATAGCGAGTAAATTGGATATTAGTTGACCCCAACTTTGGGCTAACACTGTTTGGGGGATTTTAGGTAATTCACCTGGTTCAGATCCATAGGGTATCAATCTGGGTGAATGCTTAAGATCTTGTTGGTAAGAGTCGCTGACAAAACAGGGGCATCTGATAGTTGATTTATGTTTAACTATCCGTTGTACCAATTGGGATTGATCAGGTTTCATCATCAACTTATTGGGAATTCAAGTATCAGGTTGTGAGGCGAATGATGCTGCCTGCAACTAGCAAATTGATCAGTTGGTTTGTGGCCTGTCTTAATGGGTAACAAGTCCCATTATCTAAGGAGGTTGCTCACCAAATATGGTTGGTTTATTGGGATTGAGAGGAAAATGCTAGGACACATTTTCCAACTCTTTCCATTTTAGGTCTCAAGGATGTCCAATGACAGAATCCTAACAAGGATGGGGAAAACCATTGCTGATGAGACGATGAAAAGTAATTCAATGGCAACAGCTGCCGTTTCATCACTGAGGCACCAACTGATGGTTGGACGCCAAATTCCCTTTATAAATTCCACTGCGAATTTACTTAATAAAAACAGTAATTAGCAGAATTCATTATCAGTTCTATTCATCTTCAAGGAAGTTATTTCTGTATGTTTTAATTGGAGACTCTTTAGGATAAAGAGTAAGGATTGAGGATCCAGAGAATAGAAGCTGAGCTGAGAGGGGAATTGCTGCCGACTGTGTGTCAATAGAGAGAGGCTGTAAACTAGGATCTGAGCGTAATCAAGTTAGGCGGATAAGGGAACAAAGACCTATTGAGGACATTTTAAGTTTTTTGAGGAGGTATACTGGTCAAGCGTTGGACCCAACACTAGTGATCTATTCAACTATGGATAGTAGTCTTCATACTATTATCAATCAAATATATATTATTAGACAACGCAAAGGATTGCACAACATAGAACCTGTGCATTTAACATCCTGGGAACTATCAATTGGTGAAGAACCCAGGATTTTAACAGGTATTAAAGCTATTTTGAATAATGGAGGCAAAACGGCTTACTCTGTTTTCATGTTGTCTCTCAACCTGAATCACTATGAGTTTGCACTTTGTAAAATTTTAAAGAAAAGTGAAGTAGCGCAAGTGCTAAAAGAGACCAAACTTATTGTTTAGGACGTTTGCTATATTGTTCACAAGGGAGAAGTTGAGGTTCAAACTGGATACTTAAGGACCTTAGAAGCTGTATTTGTCTGTTAGGTGAAGTGACTCTTGGCGTAAAAGTTCTCTTGACTGTAACTGAAGTTTAAAAATGGGCTAGAAGCTATAACTAGTGGAGAGGTTGATAAGATGAAAAGATGGGGCGAAATAGACTACTTTCTTGGGTTAGAAAGCGTTGATATGTATAGTAGTTTGGGGACGTGATGCCTAGGGGACCTTCGTGGCCCTGTACAATCAGGATCTTACACAGTCTTCTGTATCAGCCGCCTAGTCAATGCCCTCATTGTTATATAACATCCTTGTGACCGCAGTGGAGGGGTCACACCTCTCTTGGTTCAGGAAGTGGGTATGAAATTCCTAAAGGCATCTTATCAGTTCTCATGCGCATGAAACTTCCTGATCAAAACTCTCATCAGTGCCTTCATGTAAAAGTTTCATTTGCAATGACTTGAGAGTTAACTTATTGAGTTTTGATTTGGGATTAGGGATTTTGACTCGTTCATCATATCAAATCCCAACTACGCCCCCCTCTAAATCTTGTCAGAGGGGTATTGGGCTGAAGGAATCAGCCGTGTACTTGGTTCACCACTGTCCCTTGATTGACATTGATATTGGAGTACTCCAAGATCAATTTGTTTAATTTTTAGGTTTACTATACATTAGGAGTTATTAGTCAAGTTGTCTTTTTGTAATGGTGCGAGCAGAAGAGCAATATTTAGATCCATCTGACTAATCAAATCAATGCCTGAAGCTTGAAAAGTCATAGGATTTTTTAAAAGTTAATCGGTCCCATTTCAGAACTTACATAGATAGAACATCCCTTGAGCAAATTGGAGATTATATGAACTATTGTGAACTTTTGCCATGGAGTATGAGTGTTGAGTTTTTGGGTTTTGCTTCAGAGGGCTGGTTCTTCTTTGGATGTGAAATGGAGTGTCGTGCATCTATTGCGTGAGGACAATAGACAGGATGGTGATTAAAATATAAAATATAGCTTCTTGGTAGCACTTAAATTGTATACCCTGTAATTTACTTAGATGATGGCACGCCGCCCTGGTCCTACTAATCCCAAGTAAATACTGACTAATACAAAGTAAAATACTAACGCAAAAAAGTTTATAAATTAAATTAAAACAAGTCCAGTAGTTGAATATGTTTTATTAGTGTCAACTTAAGGGTTATTTATAGGGTTCAATGTTCACCACATCTTACCCATGATGTCTTATTTTCAATGGCACTTGGCCATGTAAAAAATTTGTAAAAACATCTATAAATACTTTGACTCAGGGCATCATGCTCAGCCTCAGGGTCAAAGTAAACACCGTCATCATTCTTGAGATGGCGTTTTGGACATGTCTTTAAAATAGCTGAACCATTTCACTTTCAAATAAATTGGCAGCACATACCAAGGCGATTCATATCACTAATTAGTAATTAATTTGATCAAAAACTCAACTGACACTAAAAACTGGTTTTGACATAGACCAACAAAGCCCACATGCCCAAGTTACTAAGTCAAAGGTTAATTTAAGTACAACCTAACCAACAAAGCCCTTGAGACCGTATCATCATAGTCAAATGTTATTAAGTGAAATTGCTAGGCCGCGGATCCTAAGCTTTGCATAAGCTTAGAATATACCTGGTCCATAATTGCTGATATCTGATATGATTCATAATAAATTTTCAAGCATGCTAACATTATTATGCCCCTATTGAATATCTGACAATTAGGTCCAGTCAATTACTCATCACTTCCCCCACCTTGACTGGATATAAGCGGTGGGTACCCTTCTTCTTGGGTCACAATGTCTAGCTTTTTGCACTCCTCCAAGTACAAACGTTATCTCAATAGCCTTTCCGCCTTGGACCAATAAGCCTTCCTAAGGTTAAGCAAGTCCATGCAGCACGCGATGGTCAACTCAGGCGTGTTGCCCATGGGTCCTCAAGCTGGGTTGACCAGCTACGCTTCCACAATAATAGAAAGTTCAGCTTCACAACCCGATGTGATAGCACTAATCAATCAACCCAAACAAGTCTCCGTGGCTTCAGGTGAGTTAGTTGAACATCCCAAAGGGTTGAGCGGGATCCCCTTTGACACATTTAATATCTCTTTAGCCTTCTGAAGCCGTTCAGTCCAAAGAAACCCTGATCTGAAATCAATTCGCTTCAGATGGGGATCTTCTTCTGGACTTCTTGTTTTTGCTTTTTAACATCTTCACTTCAAAAATCTTGCTTCCTCCCTTCTGTTTACCCCTGCATTGAGAGCCTTCTTGCCAATTGTATCTTTCTTTCAGCAGCATTTACTTCAGAGTTGAACCTCTACCGCCTATTCTGAAGTCCCTTCCAATGGACTTTCCCTTTAGTTCAATGGCCTTTCCTAAGCTGACAGGGCCAGTGTGCCTGGTGCCAAGCTTTCTTAGGTTTGGCACATCTCCGCCAGGGTCTAGATAGTCAGGAATTGTATGAAATTTTCATCTCCCCAATTCCGTTGCAGGTTTCTATGGTTCAATCACACTCTCCTCCCCTACCAAAGAGGGGGTACCTAGTTCTAATGCCAGCGAGGCATCAAATCTATGAAATAAACTCTATGGTTTGCAATTATTATTATTTTTTCTTTTTTACTTTTTATTTTTTTTATTTTTTATATATTTTTTTCTTTTTCATTATTATTCTTTATGATATGGACAAAGGAAATTAGCATGTACTTGATTCACAACCCAGCTGCCTTGATCCTTAATGGTATATACATCTTCAGACAATTTCTCCAATATGATAAATGGACCCTTCCAGAGCGAGGCTAGCTTGTGCGCACAGCCTGCGCTATGCATGTCACAATATACTACAAAATATCCTTCATTAAACTTAGTCACCATAGCTCATTTAGCGTTGTCATAGCTCTTCTGAATAGTTTTTTTGACTAATCGCGTTTTGATAATCTTTAGATTGCAACTTGATTAAGGTCTTTGCTAGCTGTTCGACAGTTATTTGAATTGGTTGCGTCAGTTGAACTGAGTACTGAATATAACAATGGAGGCAGAGTGGGCTGTCTACCATACAAAATTTGAAACGGAGAGTGGCCTGTGCTGCTGTGGTGTCTGATATTGTATGCAAACATGGTCGCACTGATTGAAGTTGCCCATTGTGAAGGCGCCAAGGCTGCATTTTTACATAAGATGCTGACTAAAGTGCCATTCACTCGCTCTACCATACCACTAATCTCAGGATGGTATGGTGTTGACAACACTCCTTTGATGGACAACAACTCATTTAGCTGTTGTAACATTTGGGAAGTAAATTTTGTGCCATTGTCCGTCAAGATCTTCTGGGGGCATCTGTGCTTATAGATAATATTATTCATAATGAACTTGGCAGTAGTTAGGGCCCTAACGTCTCGAATTGCTCTTGCTTCCACCCATTTTATTAGATGGTTGATAGCAACAATTATGTATTTGTTGCCTAGGCTACTCACAGGCAAATGCCCAAGTACATCAATTGAAATGGTATGCCAGGCCCAGTCAGGTTTGATCAAACGGTATTTCACATCTGACTTCATAGATTTTGCGATTTGGCATGAATGACATTTATTGAGCACATCTTGGATATTGGATTTGCATGGAGTCCCAATAGTAACTGGCTCAAATTAATTCTAGCGTCTTAGTCATTCCTCATGTACGACGGCCTTATGTGCTTGTGTGATAATCTCCATTTGGTCAGAAGGTTTTGGGAGGATTCAACGTTGTCCATCAGGCTTAAGTTTGTATAGAACTCCATCTCGATATTTGGTGTTGATTAATGCTTTCTTGATCACTTTTTGAACTTCAGGTGGTTCATCTCCGTACTTTCAGTTAATTATTTTTTCATGAAGATCATCAGCCAAACTGCTCAGGACAGCTACAATAGAAAGTCGCGATAGTACATCTGCATTTTAATGGGCTTCCCCAGCTCTATGAATAATTTCATAAATGTATGCTTGTAATTTCAGAGCTCAGCGGGCTAACTATCCTTCAGGTTCCTTGAGATTGTGGAGCCATCGTAATGAGCTGTGATCCATTACTACTTGAAACTTGGTGCCATGAATGTAAACCCAAAATTGTTTACAAGCATAGATGACAGCCAGACATTCTCTCTCAGTCGCCATATAGTTACGCTCATGCTTATTCAGCATCCTGCTGCATTAAGTGACTGGATGCTCCTTGTCATCATCCCCAATCTGCGATAGCACACACCACCAATTGCAGTCAAAGAGGCGTCAGTTTGTATGATAAAAGGCTTGCTGTAATTGGGATATTATAGGATAGGCGCCGAGCTCATTTTGTTTTTCAAAGCCTCAAAGGCTTGTTGGCATTCCTCCGCCCAGCAAAAACGAACTCCTCCTTGTAGTAAGTGGAATAGAGGCTCAGCAATCTTTGTGAACCCTTCCACAAATCTTTGATAGTATCCTACCATGCCTAAGAACACTTGAACATCCCTCATAATTGTTGGAGGTTGCATATCGTTAATCACCTCCACCTTTTGAGGCTGAGGCCACAAGCCCTTGGAATCAATGATGAACCTGAGGTATTCCAATTGTTCTTTAAAGATTTGGCATTTTCTAGGTTTTATCTTCAGGTTGGCTTTAAACAGCCATTCAAACACTTGTTTGAGGTGCTCCAGATGTTCAGAAAACATTCACAAAAAGACATTGATGTCATCCAGGTACACCAGAACGCAGGACAATTTAAGGTCGCCCAAGATCATGTCCATTGCACGCTGAAAGGTTGCCGGTGCATTACACAGCCACTGTGGCATGCATGTTGGTTGAAAAAGCCCTTGAGCAGCAATCATCGCGCACTTTTCCTGCTCCTCTGGTGGCAGCTCAATTTGTCAATATCCAGAGATGAGGTCCATTGCGGTAAAGTACTTCGCCCCTCCAAGATGGTCCAGAGCATTGTCAATTCTGGGCAACGGATACAAATACTTTTTTGTAATAGCATTGAGGCATCAATTATCAATCACAATTCAATTGCTGCCATCTTTCTTCTTTATGATTAAAACAGGTCTGGCCCATGGGCTTTTGGATGGCACTATCATTCCACTTTTAAGCAATTTGTCTAACTCTTCACCAACTATTTTGTCACTGGCTCTAGGGTGCCAAATCGGCCTCATTCTAATAGGCATATGGTCCCCAGTATCAACAAAATGCTGAACTCCTTTTGCACAACCTAAATCTTGGTCATCTTTGGCAAAAATTTCGTAGTATCATTCAAACAACTCTAGTGCTTCATCCTTCTGTTGTTCTGATAATCTGGTAAACAATTCTCAAGACATCACAGTATGTGCCCCAAGGGTTTTGGTCAGTAAGCCGAACTCAGATAAGTCACCAAATTTGACAGCTGATATTAACTTGTCCCTCAGAAACAGATGCACAAAAGCGACCACTTGATGTTTCTTGACCTTAATATTTTGGTTGGTCAAATTTGCTAGTAAGACATCAATCTCTCCATGCCCTGGTATAAGTATTCCCGCCGCCACGCTAGGTTCCATTTGAGAATGATGCCACGGGGATACAACCTCCCCGTACAGTCCTTCTGGAATATCCAGTGTGGTTCCAGTCCTTATAACCAGTTGATGGCCTGGAGCTATTGTCACATCCTTATTCACATGTAGATGTATTCCTCAATTTTCGTTTATGGCAGTTGGCATAGGGCGGCTTCAATTCCCCCACTGAATATACCCTACTGGTATTATCCCATTGGCATAAGATATATTGATAAAATTCCTATGACAGCTTGTGGGCTTTGTATCATTGCGAGAGTAATAAATTGGAAGTGATTGGCCCAATATCATCTAGATGTTTTCTTTAAAATCGCATGAGATCCCATAGGTCCTTAAAAACTAGTTCCAATTAATATGTCATAATTGGTGTTTGGAAGCACTATAGCGGGTGCAGCTACTACCAAAGCTCCAAATCGCAGTGGCAAAGCGCTGTAAGCTCCTTCACTCTTAGTGCTGTTAAGGCCTGAGGTCCCATATTCTTGATGATGGTCAATGTCCGGAGCTATTTTCAGTTTCTTAACCAGCTTTGTGGAAGCAATGTTTACAGGTGCTTTACTATCAACAATAGCTACAACTTTAACCTTATTTGAAAAGAATATCCACATAAGTGCACACAGAGTAGTAAAAATCAATAGATTTTACTAAGTGAGTATGGGAATAATCCAGGAGTTAAGAGTGACGTCAGAGTATTTCCAATACTGGGACATTCATTGATACTTATGTCGATTGGCATTACTATATTGACCCCTTTCAGGCTTGGGTATTTGCTGCATTGCTTGGCCCGTTGGCTAGAATATTCTCAAGTATTTGTTGCACATAGGGTTTAGCGACTACCTCAGAGGCTTCAGGTATGACAACCTTACTCTGGGAGCGAGTTACCGCATGTACATCAAGGAATCTTCATTTGATACTAAAATAGAATTGATTTCATTGTTAAACGAGGCCCCGTAGCCATTGTTTTTTGTCAATTGGGTGGGACTAGTGTCTTAGGCACAATAGAGCATCCCGCATATATTGTGCTTGTTCTTTTCCCTCCTCCTGCACAGTATTGGGAAGGACTATGTTGACATTTCACTGATGGCATCAGGAAGCATAATGACCTTTATGATTGCAATTAAAGCAAGTAATTTTACTCACTGGCCAAGGGACTCTTACATTTGAGTTTTTCTCATTTCTTACAGGCGGATTGCTGTCAATCTTCTTATTGGTTTTGAAGGGCTTTCCAGCAAAGGCAGCAGTTCCCAATCTGTAACCAGTATTAGGAGGGCCATAATTTTCTGAGAATCTGTGCAAGTAGTCAACCAATTCAGATGTCGCAAGGTTTTGCACAAAAGCAGGCAATAGAGTGTTTGATAGATTAGGGTAAGGTTCTACTGCATGCTCTAGTGCAATCTTGGTGTCAAAATTGACCATAGCCCGCGCGCCTAAGAGAACTTGAGCTTCACAATAGAATCAATCCACAAATTCATCAATCGCTTCATCTTTCTTAAAGCTGATGTTCATAAACTTGGATTTTCTAGTTGACATCCGTTCTGGACCTCCAAATTCATGAAGCACAGCCTCCTTGACTTCGGCATATGTTGGATTTTTGTTAATGTGAGGCATAATCAACTCAATGCTCCACTCATCCAAGCAGTTAATCATGGTGGCTGCTTTGTTGCGGTTGCTGGCCCCATGCATGGACATTTCAAAACGTTTGACAAATGTGGTAATACTTCCATTATTTTCAAAGGCTGGAAGGTTTGCTGGTTTATAATTATTGCTTCCCCATTCCTGGTTATCACGATTATTTCTAGGTTGGCTAGAACCACGCGTACTAGGGCGTTGGGGCATCATATCCCAGTTTGAGGTGCTAGGGTTGGCCAAAGCAACCATATTAG
Organism: Massospora cicadina; assembly: GCA_022478985.1. NCBI lineage: Eukaryota > Fungi > Entomophthoromycota > Entomophthoromycetes > Entomophthorales > Entomophthoraceae > Massospora > Massospora cicadina. The sequence goes on along the minus strand of JAKSZP010009416.1, from coordinate 71,438 downwards.
GCAGTTGTCGACGTGACCCAGCATCCATTTCAGTAGCTATTTCTGAAGCTTCATCCTCATAAAATTCGGAAGAATTTCCAGTTAAATGGGTTGTAGCACACTGACAACGCCCATTGTCCAGAGCTCAAATTTACTTGTTGATTTCATTTTACAAATTGGCACAATTTTGGTTTTATAATTTTAATTTTGCAATTTTCTTATTCAGGCTGGTAGATTGTAGCTGCAAGGTGGAAATCACTTGGTCCTTTTCTTTTATTGCCTTCTTGCACTAGTTCAATTCTCCATGGAGATTATTTTTTGACTCATTAATAACATTAACATCATTGTTTAGATTATTGATCTGTAGATTAAGATAATCAATAGAGTCTTGATTTTTCTCATTTTTCGCCTGTTGGTCCTCAAATTGTTTGCCAGTAATTAAATTTTCAAAGTGTATTCATCCTTCATCTGCGAAATTTAGGCGCTCAGGCGTCAATACTGGTCACAAAATTCATCGTTATTGTTTAACTGCACCTCTTGGGCTTCATGATTAAGCCTCATGGACTCTGAAGCATTAATAGAAGTCTGAGTGATATTGCTGACCCAAGATTCGGTAACTCCTCTTTCCTCTATGGAATTTTCAAAGATGGGATGCAATCTGTCATTTAGCTCTTGTGCTAATTTGGCTACCCAGTCATTAGCCCAAGCGGCTAAGTTGTAATTTGCCTCCAAACTAGAACGGACCTCAGCAAAGTTGGCTTCCAATCGCTCATTTAAAATTTGGCCCACTTGGCTGGAGTTGTGAGAGAAGTTCACCAACTCAGTAATGGCTGCATGATGGCGGGCAATTATCATCTGAGAATTTCTAGAGGTGGGATGTACAAATTCAATTAAGTATTGGGCGATATTCTCTATCCCAATTAAATTGTTTTGGATCTGAGCTACACTTAATTGATGATGAGCAAGACATCTTGATTCACAACACATCTTGCTGTCATTGGTGGTAAAAAGGGTTGCTACTATTGTCTGCGGGCCCTTGTCCTAATTGATAACCTCTTAACAACTGCTGCTCAAGACATTCCAGATCTTCAGATGAAATGGGATTGTTGGGATAGGTAATAATGGGTACATCCTCCCTTTTAATATGGACACAGTCATTTCAGTATTCCCATTAGGCCTGGCGATGGTTCTGAATAATTGATTGGGATTGCTCCCCTGTTCAGCGCGGTCACCATCTGCGGTCCCAGACATGAGCACCACTTGTTGAGTTTTTGGGTTTTGCTTTAGAGTGCTGGTTCTTCTTTGGATGTGGAATGGAGTGTCGTGTGTCTATTATGTGAGGACAATAGACAAGATGATAATATTAATTTAAAATATAGCTTCTTGGTAGCACTTAAATTTTATACCCTGTAATTTACTTAGATGATGGCACGCTGCCCTGATCCTACTAATCCCAAGTAAATACTGACTAATAAAAAGTAAAATACTAACGCAAAAAGTTTATAAATTAAATTATAAACAAGTCCAGTAGTTGAATATGTTTTATTAGTGTCAACTTAAGGTTATTTATAGGGTTAAATGTTCACCACATCTTACCCATGACGTCTTATTTTCAATGGCACTTGGCCATGTAAAAAATTTGTAAAAACATCTATAAATACTTTGACTCAGGGCATCATGCTCAGCCTCAGGGTCGGAGTAAATACTGTCATCATTCTCAAGATGGCGTTTCAGACACGTCTTCAAAATAGCTGAACTGATTCACTTTCGCATGTAATCAGCAGCACATACCAAGGCAATTCATATCACTAATTAGTAATTAATTTGATCAAAAAATTGACTGACATTAAAACTAATTTTGACATAGACCAACAAAGCCCACATGCCCAAGTTATTAAGTCAAAACTTAATTTAAGTCCAACCTAACCAACAAAGCCCTTGAGCCCATGTCATCATAGTCAAATATTATTAAGTAGAATCGCTAGGCCCCGGATCCTAAGCTTTGCATAAGCTTAGAATATACTTGGTCCATAATTGCTGATATCTGATATGATTCATAATAAGTTTTAAGCATGCTAACATTATTATGTCCCAATTATATATCTGACGATTAGGTCCAGTCAATTACTCATCAATGAGTAATCTAGAATTTTAGACATATAATCTGATTCTGTAAATGATCACAATTTTATTATTAATTTGCAGCTAAAATAACTATAAATGCCTTTTGTGTTTTTACACAATAAATATGACTTGTTAACAATGATGTGCAGATGAATATTCTTTATGTCTACCATTCTTTTCTCCTGATACCATAGTTTGGAACATAGTTGTTTAGTTGAGAGCCATGATGAGCCATTAACCAGATAATGTTGAAAAAGAGTCAGCAGGCCAGGGGCCAGAGTCTAGGGATGATTGAAGACAAAGGACATCATATAGAGAGTGAATATTCCATTTAGATTATCAGAGGAAGAGCGTGGAAGGCATGTGGGATATTTTGCACCTCCCCTGTCTTCATATAAGTGATCTGTTATCAGATTGAAATTATACTGAACCTGTGCAGCTAAATTTTGCAGCCTTTAGTACACCGCGGGCTTGTAAAATTCAACATATGGGGCTTACTACAGGGGGAACTACTAACAAAACCGCCTATGGAGAAGAGGAAATCATGATCAGAACACTAGAGGATTTGTGGGCTGATACAATGAGGTGCTTAACCACTCCCAGAGTTATAATGACATTAAGGAGGTCATGGTTCAACAGTGTGATGCCATGATCAGACCAGCTAGGCTAAATTAAGAGAGGGAAGTTGTAGAGGGGAGCAGAACCAAGCTATAAATATTTACAGATGGGAGCTTAAGCTAGTAACTGGGTACACTGAAAATGCTGCTTGACGTCTATTTGAGGAAGATGGCAGTGAGGAGGGGAGAAAAAGTTATGCGTTGCATACATGGCCCTAGAGGAGGTGAGGCAACCATTCTTTTCTATTCTGGAGAAGCTCCAGGAGACTTGCCAAAAAATATACCCCTTACTATTAAAGTAGAACCTGCTGATGATGAGCCCACAAGTTTATGGTTACCCACTGAGTTTAAGGACTCACCCACCCAAAAACCCACTAATGCTACTCCTTTTAATTAATATGGACAAAGAAAAAGCAACCTAGGAAGGATTTTTGTGCTCTTTAATGATGATCCTGGTCCCCCAGGTGTAGGGTACCTAACTGGAAAGAGCCCTTTAAAGATCTAGCAAACGTTGGCTAAACACTAGTCAATCTACAGACCAAGTTTCTTATAACGCTCTAGACCAAATACCAGCAGATTGCAAGGTGCTGACAACCATCTATAACCCTACCATTGGCCATAGCCCTTTTGTCAATCCCTATGGTTGGTGAAAAGATAAGAATTGTTGCAATTTAGTTTTGACCAAATATATAATATCAACTTCAGCCATAATCCCCTAACACTCTATAGACCACGTGTTGGGATTTTTGCCCATATTCCCAGCCTGATAGATTACCTGGTATCACTAGGGGGAAAATTCCCTAAAGTGAAGTAAATTGGAAATTGGTTGACCCAAATTTTGGAGGAACTACGTTTGGGGGATTTTAGGATATTTGTCTGGTCATATCCATTGAGGATCAATCTGGATGAATACCTAATATCTCATCGGGTGGAGCGGCTGACAAAGTAAAGGCATCCGATAGTGATTAACTATCAGGTGTACCGATTGGGATCAGTCAGGTTTCATCACTAACTGATTGGGAATGTTTAATGAGTTGCGAGGCGAGTGATGCCACCTGCAACTAGTAAATCAATTGGTTGGTGAAGTGACCTGCCATAACGGGTAAAAAGTCCCATTATCTAAGCAGGTCAGTAGCAATTATGGTTGATTCACTTGGATTGAGAGGAAAATGTTTGGGACACATTTCTGACTCTTTCCATTTGAGGTTTCGAGGATGTCTAATGTCAGAATCCTAGTCAGGATGGGGAAGACCATTGCTGCCGAGATGAGGAAGGGTGATTCAATAACAACAGCTGCCATTTCATCAAGGAGGTGTCAACTGAGGGTTAGATGGTTAAATCCCCTATAAATTCCCTAGTATTCACTCTAATAAAAGATAGACATTAAAATAGACGTTAATATAGATAAAAACATATACATTACTACTTTAGAACATTATTAGTTTTATTGTAGATTTGGTAATAGTTAGACTATCAGCATCTAGCATGAAGATTCCATCTCAAGGATATTATTGCAGAAGGCAATAATTGGTAGACTCTCAGAAAAGAGTAGAGATCTAAGCGGGGATCTAGAGACAAAGAGAACCATGGCTAAGGGATTTCTGCCGACTGTGTGTTGGGCTGAAGGAGACTGTCATCAGAGGATCTTAACAAAGATTGAGTGGACAGGATTACAAGGAACAAATCCCTACGAGTACAATATAAAGTATTAATCAGAAATACCAGCTGAAGCGTTGGCCTGAAAACAATTCTAACTCAACTTCAGATAATAGTCATCATACTATCATTGAATTATATATATATTCTTACAACGCGAGGTGCATGAGGAAACTGAACCTGTGCAGTAAAAAGGTTACTGGGTTTACAACTGATAATCAACACAACGGAGTAAATTTTTACACCACGCCTTTCCCCTCTTCTCAACTATCAGTATTTCATAACAAATTGATTCCTATTGACATGCCATCATATATTTTATCAACAATTTTAGGCTGAGCAGAATCATTAATTTACTACATGAAACCAATATATGGTGAATCTATTCCTGTTTGATCCTCTGACAATTATTTCTCTAGCTTTCCCTCTCGCCCTAATCTCAACATTACTAATTTACTATAGCTCATCCCAATTATTGATATTCTCACAAGCAATTCCAAACAACTACTAAGTTAATAAACCCTCATCCCAACTAGCTGTGCACAAAAGATCAATTACTATCAATTAACCAATAGATATTTTTTAAAACTAATTTTACTAGTATTCTTACCTGCCAAGTTTAATAAACTTTTTTTTATATTTTTATGCTAGTTCCAGCGGATCATTTTCATCCACTCTTTGACTGGATGACCAGTTTCCCAAATAACCAGTTCTGTTCTCATCAGTCATATTAAAATGATTACGCTAGATCAGTACCAAATATCTGTCAAAATATACAAAAATGATCTCGTCAGATTTGGCTCAAATTTATCTGTCAATCAAAGTTCTAAATATGATATGACGTTGAACATATAATTGCCAAAATACTACTAAGATTGAACAGAATACTGCAAGTTGTGCCTGACTTGGACAAAAATGTTATGTTTCCGTTAGCTCAATCCACAAGCTATTAGAGGACCAGAAAATAAAACTTTAAAGTTTCCAGAAATTAAATTAAAGCTAACTGACCAAAGGCCAGGGTATAAATTACATGGTCTTACACTTGAATAAGAAAGCAATGTGAAAACGCACAAATTGAGATTGCTTAGTCCTGAAGGGCCATGGACTCACCTTTAAGCTTTCCATCGCTGCTGGAAGTGCACCCCAGGACTACAGCGGAATAGAGGATTTCTTTTAATAAAGATTTTTCATTAGCAAGCTTTATTTATTTTAGGTATACTGGCTTCACACAGTTAAATACTCTTTTTAGTGCCATTTTCACCTGTGCAATCTCGCCCAGTTGCAACCAAATTTGCAATATACACAATGGGCAGTTGCTGTCTATGTCACACATAGACCACATTCTTGCACCATTGAGTTTTTGCCCCCAGAATTGGCACTTTACCACAGCTAAAATTGATTTATCCAACCATAGAATGGTTTTGGTGTCTTTTAATCCGTCATGCCCAGTGGCACAGGAGCCCAGATAGAGAATGCTTCACCTATCTGATTTTGCTTTGCCTGAGTTCTCACACTGGGTCAAAACCATGACTTTGGCACAGGAGTTTGCGACTCCTTTCTGTGCCAATCCTCTCGCCACATGGTCTTCCTTTAGATAACACACTGTTTACCAGGAACACCACATATTGTCACGGTGAACCCACACTGCCCTGACAGCTAGTAGATATACTCTAACAGAAGTGGATCAATCGGAGAGCAGCATCCCTGATGAAAGTTACAGCCTACTTTAGGACGCAAATGGGCTGATGTGTCCACCCACTTGAACACAATGGTAAGAAAAGCAAACAACGCGTTAGTATTCAATACAAAGCCAAAAATATTATGCTAGGTAAAACGTCTCTGCCTATATGTTCCACAAGTTTTTTCCCTCCTAAACAAAAATGGCGTGTACACAGGTTAGCCAGCCAGACAAATCCATTGCAGATACGCTGGAGGCTGTGTCAGCCAAAAATTACAAATTTCTACTCTAAGTTGTACAGGTCCAGCCCTGTCATGCCTGCTGAAGTTGACTATTTCCTCAATAGTGCACATATCCGCACTATCATTTTGCTACTCAAATTTAATGAATTTAATTTTGAGAGATGAACTCTAGTTTGCTGTTTGTGGTGCGCCACACAGGAAAAGATCAGGCCCAGATGAGATCTCTTATGAATTTTATAAGTGATATTATAATAATTTATCCAATCTAATGTTAGACTAAATGAAAAAATGTCTGTTGGAGACATGCCTCATTCCTGGTGGCCAAGAGGCATATATAGTAACCTTGTTTAAAAAAGGGATAAGTTAGATTTTAAAATTGGCACCCTATCTCCCTCACTAACATTTATACCAAACTCTTTAACAAAGTTATGGCAAAGCGCCTCTGGGAAGTAGCCTCTGAAGTAATATCCCTGAAAAATTTAGCTTCATACTTAGAAAATCAATAAGGGAACGTCCATACAGTAGCCAACGACTTTCAATCACCTGCTACTAGTGCGCTTGTGTTCCTGGATCATCAGAAAGCCTATGATCGTGTCAACTGGGCTTACCTTATGGATTGCCTTTACAAGTTTCAGCTTTCATCTCATTTTTAAATTAGGTAGTGATACTAACTGAATCAGCAATAATGGCAGTACGTGGCTCAGAACCTGAATGATCTGGTTTTCTAGCAAAGGGGTCTCTATCAGGGTAGCCTTATGAACCCTCTGTTTTACAATTTTAGCCTTCATCCACTTCACCGCAATGCAAATGTCCATCTTGCTAGTGTTCATGTGAAAGGCCAGGCTCCAGCCAGAATGCTAGAGTTTGCTGATGATTGTGTGGTCAGGGTCTCTAATAATCATGATGAACGCGTCCTGATAACTACCATTTAGGAGTACTCCAAGGTTATTAATTCAGCCCTAAATGCCAACAAGACTGAGATCATTCTTGGTAGATACCAATATCTCTGGTCTCCTGCCAACTCTGATCAGCAGCATACATCAGCTTCACGGTACCTTGTTTGCTTACCAAGGCTTCATCTCATATCGCCCCTCTTGGGCTCCCATTTGTTTCCATTCCCACTGTAGGTCCAGTGCGCCACTTTGGAGTATGGCTGTAGGCGAGAGGATATGAAACCTATGTAATAGAGAACCACATTTTAGACAAAATTAACTAGGCGCATCGCCTCCCATAGGTCAGCACACTAGCCTGATGGGCCTGGTAGTGGTTATCAACTCCTTACTGATGTCCATCGTTTGGTTTGCTGCGCACACTGATTCTTTTCACCCTCCTTCTTTGCAACACTATATGCCCTCATACAAGGGTGGCTATGGCTAGGCCGCCCTTCCCATATGAATCTAGAAAGTCCTTTTTGGCTCACGCCATAGTTGAGGTATGGGACTGATAAACTACGTGGAGCATGCCTTCAGTTTACTTGGCTCCTGGATTGCACAGGTAACTAACCTTGCACTCCCTACCCAGCACTGGTCTCGCGTGGACCAGTCCAACTTTGCTCATACTCTTCTCCTTCACAACCCAGAACACCCCAATTTTCTGCTCAACTACCTGGCTTCGCACCCCTCTGCTGTAGGCCCTCATGGGGCCCCTGCCCACTTCAAGCGGATTCTCCTGACCATGCGGAGTGAAGAATGGAGGATCACTATTAGTGGCCACACCTCCCAGAGGGGTCGCCTTTCCCCTATATGCCCAAGAAGTTCGTGTGCAAGTTGTCATGCACAACACAGTACCTCGCCATCCTCATTTCATAGTCTGTGTTGACTATCTCGACCTGCTGGACATCCCTTACTCCTTGGCCACCCAGAAGTCTATTTAGAGGTATTATCACCATTCTATATTGCAGCCTAGGGTTCTCTAACATCTACAGAGATGCCTGAAGATGGTGTACCGCAATGCTGAGCGGTCCAACGCCTCTCAGTATTCATGTGAAATGTGCAGACAATATGAGTCTTTAGTCCACCGTCTGGAAGATTGTCCGCCGTCTCAGGCAATTTGGCGTGAAGTTAGCGTCTCTTATGCCGGATACAACACAGGCCTTCAACCTGTCTAAGGACATCTTCGCTTTTACTATGTATTCCACATTCAGCCTTATCTTCATGCCTTAGTTGTAGCAATTGCTTTGTGGACAATACATACTATTGTCTTGGACGCCTTTTCTGGCACTGCTCCCACTATCTGTGAGGCCATTCGTCACTTCCAATCCCACCTAAAGGACTACTTCCAAGTCTGGTTGTTTGGCCCTTTGAATCACGCCAACGCCAGTTGGTTTCCTCCTAATTTCCTATCTGTTTCCTAGTTTCAGACCCTTTCCTTGATTTGTGTTCTATATTGGCGCAAGTCTTCCCTGACGCCCCCCTCTTCCTTCCACTGGTGGTCCCGTTGGCAACAGGAGTTAGCCATGGCTCCTCTGGGGTGCCTCTTCATGTGTCTTTGTGTATCTTTGTTGTTGCTTTACTGGAAGTGTCCATCACATGGTCAGCCTTCACAAATAAAATTAAATTGACAGGCTCAAATCACATACAGGGTTCTTATGTACAGATATTCCTCTGAGGTAGATGGTCAATATAGCATTCCTATTTACTTGCCTAAGCCAACTACTATACCGCCAAAGTCTCAGGTCATCATTAATACCTGAGTACATATCAATGTTCACCTAGGACAATTTCTTAAAAGATGAGGCATGGTTAACCCATCCGTCAAGGAGGTCCTGATCTGTCCAGGACTTTTAGGTCCTACCTATTCTGGATCCATATTGGTGCTACTGGTTAAACTCACTGACAAACCTAGGACAGTGGGGCCCAATACTCCAGCCGCTTATGTTCTTCTCCTTCCTGTAGAAACCATTGATGATATTTGTAGCTTTGGAAGTCTAAGGGATTAAAAGTTATAAACACCCCCATCAGTAGCTCTAGTTGATAGCTCCATTGAGAAAGAGCTCACCAGAGAACAACAGAGCCAAGTTATTAAACTACTGAATAAAATATTCAGACCTATTATTAACCTCAAACTGCAATTTTAGAAAAATGAATGGCACTTTACATCACGTTGAGACTGGGGACGCTCAATGCATTTGAGATCATCCCTACAGGAAGGGTAAGGTTGAAGAGGCACAGGTAACTGTTGAGCTCAAACAGCTACTTGAAGCCAGACTATTGGTGCCTTCCCATAGCCCTTAGGCCTCCCCCACTCCTGTTAGTTCAGAAGAAGGATGGCAGTCATTGCATAGTGATGGAATATTAAATACTTAACTTCATTATCAAGCAGGACAGTTACCCCTTGCCCCATATTGACGACTCTCTCTGCTTGCTTGTCAGGTCTCAATATTTTTTTGCTATGGATCTCACTAGCGGGTACTGGCAAGTAGAGCTAGCACCTGAAGACCAATCTGAATGCACGCATATAGCCAATGAGGGTTATTTGAGCCAACAAGGATGTCTCAGGGCCTTTTCAATGCGCCTGCCACCTTCCAACGCTCCTTGGATGGGACCCTAGGGGACTTAAAGCTATCCTGTGTCCTCGTGTACCTTGATGATATTACTATTTTCTCAAGAACTTTCAACAGCCATGTGGAACATCTCTAAAAAGCTTTCAATAGTCTTAGAAAGGCCTCATAAAGCCCAAGTCTTCGTAGTGCTCTTTCTTCCAATATGAAATGGGATCCCTTGGACACAAAATCTTACGACATGGGATTCAGCCTATCCTGGATATAGTCGCTGCCATTAAGGTGTCACACCCTCAGAGCCTTAGGATATTCAAGTGTTCTGGCATAATGAGGTATTATCATCAGTTCATTCCTCGGTTTTCCAACTTAGCTGAACCCCTGGTCTACCTTTTAAAAAATTACCTTTCAAGTGGCGGCCTAAACAGGAGCAGGCTTTTGATGTGTCGTGAACTGCTCTTTGTATTATAATTTTTTTTAGTTTACTCATGTTTGACTGGCCAGTTTTGCTATACACTGATTCTAGTGATGTCGCAGTTGGGGCCATTATAGCTCAGGCAATGAGGATCAGGTTGACCACCCAGTGGCTTACTTTAGCAAGACTCTAAGCAAGGTGAATTAAACTATAGCATTACTGAGTGGATTTATTGGATGTGTTACTGGTGATCAAGCATTTCCAGCCCTAACTACATGGCACCCATTTCACTGTCATCACTGATTATTCCTCGCTCCAATTTCTGCAGCAGATGAAGGTCCCAGACGGCCATTTATCAAGATAAGCACTAAAGCTGCAGAACTACAAATCTACTTATTGTCCATTACGCAGGAGCAATTCATCAGAATGCTGATGGTCTCTCAAGGGATGCCAGTACTAGCTGCCTTGACCCCCAAATAAGACCAACTGCATTATCTAATTGGCTGGCCTAAGCAATGGCAGTTGGAAAATCCTGAGAACCAAACCAAACTATGAAAGATGAATTGAGATACTTAAATCAAAGATGGAATGCTGTATAAGTAAATTTAGAAAGAAATGGCTCCTGTATACTCACCCTTCTTCCCAAAATGATGTTATTCTTGAAGGACACATGACCATAGGACACGGGCAGTGAAAAAGAATTATGTATGGCTAAAGAAGCGGTGGTATTGGGAGTGCTTAGTTGAGACCATCCATGAAGATCTAGAGGTCTCTATGACTTGTCAATCTCAAGATCAGGTTAGTCCTCAATATCAACATTCAGTCATGGCTCCGTAAATCCCCCTTGAAATAATTGACATCAAAGTGGTGGGCTCTCTGTCCACTGGGTTACACAGCCATAAATATCTCTATTAGCCGGGGACCATTAGACCAAATGGGTTGAATCAATTTCCTTTCCTGCTGCCACCGCAAAACCACAGCCCTACCATTAGGCAATCCATTTTCACTCAGCATGGACGCCCACAAACTTTATTTTCTAACAATGGTCTAAATTTCACCTCACATGTAGTCTAAGAACTAATTTCGCTTTTTGGCACTAACCAAAATTTCACCGCCCCCTATAATCCCTCAATCAATGGGGCAGTGGAACATGTTAATGGAACTCTTGTTTCTTTTTTTCAGAAGATGGCCACCTCCAACCCTACACGCTGGAACCACTATCTACCCAAGCTTTGCTCGCTTACCAGAAAAGCTACCATTGAGTAATCAAGTATTACCCTTTGAAGCTCTATATGGACGTACTCCTTGACTACCATGTAGCTTTCAGCCACTACTTGATACCTTTATGCCTGAGAACTCTTATTTAATCATGAGGGCATTAGATGATGAGATTGACTGGCTTCAAGATTTGGCAACTCAAGGAATCTCCACTACCACAGAATGGGAGACATCATGATTTAATGTCATCTGACCCTCCTTACCAATTTTAATTAGGGGACCTAGTTTTTTTATCACCATCAACCTGGAGGTCACCAGAATAAGCTCATCGTTCTATGATCTGGACCCTATAGGGTCACCCAGAGGTGAACTCTGAATACTCCATTGCTGATTTCAATCAGGGGCAGTGATAAACCGAGTATATGGCTGATTCTTATGGCCCTATACCCTCCTCTGACAGGAACTTGAGGGGGTCATTGCCAGAATTTGAGATGATGAGCAAGTCAAGATCCCTACTATAAAATCGAGTCCCAATGAGATGAATTTTGAACCCTTACAATCAAAACTCATCCTTGAAATCACTGATGAGAATTTCGTTCAGGAAGAATCACGCGCCCATGAATTGATGGAAATGACTTTTGGAATTGCACCTCTGCTTCCTGAACTTTGAAATGCACGTCTTCCACCATTATGATCTTTAGGATGATGCATAATAACGAAAGCATCAAACAGGAAGGTGATCTATAAGGAAGTGAAAGATTTTGATTGTATGGGGCCATGGAAGCCCCTTGGCACCATGTCCCTACACCACCTATAAATATAAACATCTATAACTTAATAAAGTATGTCATTCTACCCTGACTTTTCGTCTTCATTGACCTCTTCACTAATTTTACAGCTTTGTGCCCATTTTGGACCCCATCTACAGTCAAGAGAACTGTTATGCTGAAAGGGGGCATTCTGGACTAGTTAGACAATCAGCATGTAGAGCAACTGGTGGCCTACTTCAGTAAAAACTTTTCTAAGGCTGAGCATAACTACAGCTTACAAACAAAATTCTTGGCTGTGCTCCTCACATTAAAGTTTTTTTGACAATATCTATATTGAACTCACTTTACTATCATCACCAATCATGCCTCCCTCAGGTGACTACAGAAGACGAAATATCCATATGGGAGGCTGGTTAGATGAGCTTTACGGTTGTAGATGTATATCTTCTAATAGTTCATCGTGTTGTTATTACCCACTAGAATGTGGATGGTTTATTGAATATAATGACTTTAGCTGTGTTAGCACCTAAGGAAGCCAACCTATACAGTTTCATTGGCTGAATGTACCAGTGGGACTTGGAGATATTGAAGAGCAATATAGAATTGCAATTTGATAAAAAGAAAACCCCAATAAAGGATGGGATGCTTGTAAAATTTAAATGTAAATAGTTGCCTTATGTGAAACTATGTTCACAAAATCAAAGTTATTCTCAAAGGCCACTCCAGCGTAGAGCATGGAGCCATCAAGATGATGTATCAATGGTATAAAAACGAAGTTATTTGCACAAAATTCTTGAAATCATATATGAGATATTAGAAGTTTGTATAACCTGTAGGACACAGGATTATCCAAGTTTTTCGCTAACAACATAGAGTTGTGGGTCCCTCATCACCATTTAGCATGGTCAGTTTTGAAGTGGTAGGCCTTTACTACGGGTCTCCATGGCCATTTCTATATCACACTCGCCATTGAACATCTTCCAAGTGGGTCAAGGCTCTCTGTCCCAGATGCCACCATAAAGGCTACAGCATTATTTCTATTTTGCTTTATCTTTACACAACATGGATGCCCAAGGGTCTTACTATCTGATTATGGGTTAAATTCTATATCATAGATTTTAATAAGGAGCATTACTGTTTGGTATTAGTCAACTCTTCACTGTCCCCTACAATCCTTCGCTAGTGAGGAGATTTAATGAGCAACAGTACCCTCATATCTATTCTGCGTAAGATGGCGGCCACTGATCCCACGTGATGGAATCTATTTCTGCCATCACCTCTCTGGAATACCAATAAGTTATCATCACGTAATCCAGATGTTTCCATTACAGGTCCTTTATGTGAGAGAACCATAAAAAATTAGCAGTGTCAAACTGCTGATAAAACTCTTCCACTCCTGAAACTTTAGAATTAACTATGCAGGCATTGGCTGAAAAAATCAACAAGTTAACATTACTTGCCACCCAAGGGACTTTTATGACCACTAAAAAAAGACTGCGCACTTTAATATTATTTACTGGCCCTTTCCACTTTTTAAAATGGAGGTTTCACTTTATCTTATCATCATCGCCCTAGTGGACGTCCCAACAAATTTTGACAACTCCTTGTGAGGTCCATATCACGTCCTACACAAGGCGGGTTCTGAGTATTCTCTTTCATATGCTGTCTGGGGCACTATTTGATAGGTTTCATGCGAGAATCCTTTGGACCTATGTCCCCTCTGACAGGATATTTAGGGGGCATTGTTAGAATTCCTAATGATGTAGTATACATACCTATCAGAAGATCAAAATGATGATTGTTTCAAACGACCTCTTTAGAATTGAGCCTTACTGACACAAATGAGTTGTCACATAATAAATAATGCCCTCAAATGGGCATAAACCAATAAAAAGTATTCAATAATTGTACAAGGTACGATTCTGACTGTGTCACCATTTAATGCCATGGTAAACTAAATTCAAATGCCAAAGTTTCAACAAAAAAACAAAAGAACAAAGATAGCAACATTTTAGTCAGTGTTAAATGAAGATGAACACTACTCAGCCCTCATACTGGATGAGAAATGAAGATCCTATCAAAAGGACCTAAACGCTCTCTATGCCACAATGCTCCCAATCATCCTATAAATATTATGTAAATTAATCTAATAAAAAAACTAGATCTGAATTCTATCCTATATTTCAATTTAGCGTATATCATTAAACTCCTTCAAATATCCATGACACTAGAGTTAACAGTCACAAATTAGCATAGGTGAAAATAAATGGACCTTTATAATGCAAAAGTGCTTTTCAATTTCCCTTCAGAAGCCATCTCATCTCTTAGTGCCATATAAATAAATATAGACTCTCCAAAAAGGACATCTTTGGTTAATCAAAAAACAACTCTTTGGCTCCATTATAACAGTGAAGCTGATCCCTTATTTGTCAGATCGCCATTTAAAAGATCTTTATCTCCAAATCACATCTATCTGGTCTTGAACTTCCCAACAAGGCAATCAGGGCTATGCGGGGGTCAGGAAAAGCCCTAACCATTTTAGGGAATTATAGAGCCCCTGGGCATCTGTTGCTAGTAGTTTGACCATCCATCATTTAATGCAATGTTTGTTTAATAATTATATTCACTAATAATTAGAGATAGGATTTGATGGTATAAGGATACTTGAGCACGTGACCCTCATTTCATAGGGAGTCACCAAAGTTTTATTAAATTAATTTTGGTGCTTTCACATTGGCGCCATAGATTTATAGAAACAGTGGATTCAATTACATAAGCTTATCAGTGAAAACTATACTATTTTAATCTAATAATTGCTTGAGCTTCTGGTTTTGTCATTTATATTTTCTCCAATTTACCTATATCCTTAACCTCTATTTTTCCCCCACACCAGCATAAAATAAGTGGTACAAGGAATCCTATATTAAAATTCTTATCAGGCAGAACTTTAAAATTAATTGATTGGACGTGACTACAATGAAAATCTGCTGAGCCTTAGCAATTTGCTCAAGTAGTTTAAATTAGATTATTAGTTCGCTAGTCTACCACTTTTTGGTGCTGCTTAGTATATATAAAACAAACCAATAGGAACGCTATTGGAAAAAGCAAAACTGGGCTACATTCTAAGATTAAAGGGATCTTTTTTCTTACGTTGCTGGAGAAAACCTAGCACAAAGAGTAAAAAGGATAATGAGAAATGGAGCATTATCCAATATCTAATACTACATTGTGCTTTTGTTTATTATTTATAAAAACCTTTTGCTAAAATTTTGTTCTTATAACAAGTTTACTAAGGTTACTGTCCTCAAACAGTACCCTATTATTTTGAGTAAAAGCCTATGTATTTAAAATCAGACACCTAAGCACCGATTTTAACAACATCTAAGTTGGTTTGAATAAACCAACTTGAAAAATCAAATTGAATTTTGCTAGAACCTCAGATGGTAGGTTGATCTTCCTGTAAACGCTGGAAAGATCCATTACTGAAAGATATTTTGCTCCAGAAAAAAGGCGAAGCAATTCATCTATTGGTAAATAAATAATTATTCTTTTTGTTGCACTTTAAGACGTCAGTAGTTTATTACTAATCTGTGGCTACCATCCTTTTTTCAAACCAGTAGGAGAGAGAGGCCCAAGGACTACATGAAGGCACTAATAGAATGGACTCCAGTGATTTTCTAAGTATATTGAATACCTAGGATTCTTCCATCTTATTATCACTAAAAAGGCTGGTATTGAATGGGTCAAGCATCCTCAGTCCCACATAATTTAGGAACCCTTTGGGTTCCTAAAACAATAAGTAACAGCTGAGAAAAGGTCAGCATTTTTTTCAACAATTTTATCTTATCTTGATGTTCATTGGTGTTGGAATTTCAGTTGACCACATTATCCAACCTATTGACTGATTAATGAATTTGACAATTAGTTATAATTGTATAGTCTTGACAAAGGTTGCTGACTTGAGAGATTATTGTCAGGGATCATCCCCAATGATTTTAAGCATGAATTCGAAAAGGGAACAACACCTGATAGTTGAATTCTTGGGAATCATTCAGAGTGGAATGAATGGGGAGTCGTCAGAAACTACCTAAGCGTTCTAATGCCGGAGGTAGAGAGTAGTATTGTCATCAGCCAAAGAAATTGGTTTCAAGTTCCTAATACAAATTGTTTGGTCACCAAACAGCTGAGGATTATGCTGACTAAGAAACTCAAATTAACAATACCTGATGAGATTTGGTGCCTAACACTCGAGGATCAAACCAGCATAAGAGCGCAAATAAGTCCCAGAGGACAGCTAAAAGTTGTGCGTCAATTTTAACTATAAAACCCCCATATAACCCCTAATAAAAATTGATTAAGACTTGATATTACAAAAGTTGTAATACATTAATTAATACTACCCTTAAGATGAAAGTGAAAGGATCAGATATATCTAGGTTGTTACTATCAAGTCTCCACTAGACTCTACGAGAAGAGAATAGTGAAAGTGTTCCATACCAGTACCAGAACATTTTCAAGATGAAGAAGCACCTGTCTAGCGTTGGAAAATTCACTCAACGTGGCTTTTGGGCAATCAAGATAATTGTCTTCATATTATTATTGCCCCTAGGTCACATTATTAATAAATGCAAGTATCCATAAAACTGTGCAGTTGAAATCAGGGCGCAGAAGTGAGAAACCATCTAACGGCCCAGATTTTAACATTTGGTGCTCATTACTTGGAATAGTTGAGTTGTCAAAAGCCAATTTAAACTATGATGTCTTATAAGGATGAGCGTTGGAAGCTCTGGGCGGAACTACAGGCCATCAATCAAAATGTGCTTAGCTCAGCATCTCAAGCTAAAATTATTACCTTGGAGGAGTTTTAATCAAGATGTAAGATATGCTTTAACAAGTTGGACTGTGAATAACGACCTGTATGGAAAAATTGCCTTTTTGAAGCGTAAAAGAGGATGACCTTGTTAAAGAAATTTTTCCAAAAACCAAAAGTGAAGCAGATCGAGAATGCATCCAGAGGTTTATAAAGAAATGGAGAAAATGACAAAGTGTATTGAGTAGTTGGAAAATCACAAATGTGATTGTGCGTAATTTGAGGCAAATGAGGCTGATGAAAAGGCATGCAAAACTCCAAATGGGAAAACCTCTCCATCCCAAAAATTTGCCTAAATCATTTGCTGGTGTGTCAGAAATGACTCCCAAAGCCACTCTATGGCTACTCTAGTTGTTGGGCAAGAATTTTTAATGAGTGGAGCGACGGGAAAAATGCAGCCCAAAATTGGGAGAAGAAATCATGACAATTTGTGAATGTTGTGATTCCTCAAGAGGAGTATGAAACTTCCTAAAATTTGGGGAAAGGCCTTGCAGTCTAGATGTGAAACTATTTAGCACTGCATAAGAACCTGTTCCACCAGAAATCTACTTGGAATAAAGTCATTGACTGGACCAGCTCAAGTTGCAACAGGGTTTACCATGAGAAGTCCTGAGGCATTAGATGAGATCAAAATGAAAGGTGATTAATCCAGATAATAGTGGATGAAGTAAGTTGACTTTTGAGTTTTAAAAGCACCAATGGGCTCCTAGTGTGGGCAACTGTTGTGGGTTGAAGGCATGGGGTACTGCCCATCACCACACTAGGGCTGCGCAAATCTATGCACCACTTAAAATGTGGGCCTGACTGCGATTGGGAGTACCTCACGCTACCACCTAAAATGACATATGTCCACCCTGTTTAAGTACTGGCAGCTTATCTGCACCAGCCAAGACAGACGATATGCCTCTCATCCCCCTTGTGGGGAATGAGACCTAATGACTCCCAGCTTTAAGGCCCTTGAGGGGGGAGAAGCCAAAGCCCTCCCCTTTGTCACCTGCTTTTTTAGTGGAGTTATGCTCTCCAGCCCCTTTTTGTCCAGGTAGCCTTGGAGTCCTTTTGGATCTGCCTTAATTTTCTTGCATGATCCATTTTGCTACCAGCTGGCTCATGCCGACCAAACTGGCAGCTAGCCAAGCTTCAGGCCAACTTGGCAAACCGCGGCATATATTAGAGGCAGGTGCACCAAGGCGCAGCCAACCAGGATTGTCCCTCCCTTATCCTGGGGTCTGCACCTGTGCAACCCCAGCTCGTGGGGAGGCCATTTGACAGGTGCCATGCCCAACTTGTAACTCCCCTTCCTGCCCATATTCTCACCTAAGGGAGTGGTAGACACCTGCAAGAATAGGTTGGCGCAGTCATCACTACCATCCCGCACTTCTTTCAGGCCACTACAGGACCCAACCAACGTGCATCTCTGGGTTCTGGTGTTAGCTAATTACCCATGTTTCCACAGGCTTTCCCCGGTTGCACCACACGGAGGCCCCAGCTTACCCTAACTAGTTCACCAAGTCAGTTGATCTTAAATTAGACAGTTGATGAGAAAGACAAGGAATGCTGAAAATATAATCAGATCCAGATGACTTTAGCAAAGAAAAACGTTACAAAATTAATCTGTGTAAGTGGTGGATCATTTACAGATCTATCAGCAGAATTAATCAACCGTTTGATTTGGCAATTAAAGCTGAGAAATATAATTAATCCAGAAAAATTTGGATAGAGAAAAACGTTTTAGATTAATCTGTGCACATAGGGGATCATTTACATATCTATTGGCGTAATTAAACTGAACGTTCAAGTCAGCAAATATTGATGAAGAAAAAAGGGAAAACAAGTTGGACGCCATATGGATGAGACCATTCAAAATTATCAAGTTGGAAAATGATGCCTATAAAATAAAGAATATTGAAGATGATCAAATAGTCAATGGATCCACAAAAAATACTTAAAGTATTGGACTTAAAGAAAAAAGTATAAATATAAAAAATAAAAAAATAAAAAGATGCATAAAATATAAAAACTAAAAAATATAATATAGATCAATTTTTATTCTTAAGCAGTGATGCATCTAGCAATATTCCCACCTACTGAGCGTGGATAAAGGGAAAGACAATAACGGGCACAAGTCCTGAGCGCTTGGCAGGATCAAGATGGGCTGAAACTAGATCTGCTGGAATAGTCCCTATCAACAAGACGTTGAAACCCGTCAAGGGTTGGTACAGGTGGCAAGGTGCCATTGATACCCATCTGGGGTTTGTACAGGTGGACCAGTTGATCTTTAGCAAGGATACAAAGATGGGACTGGCATGACATGATGTCACAGGAACTGAACTTGAGAAGAGGCAGCAGTTGGTAGCAACTAAGGATAAGAAGTCATCAAAACTGAGCAGAACATATGGGCGTTGAGTGTAAAGAGCCAAACTCCGCTAAGGACATAGATATATGATAAATTAAATATGAGCACAAGCTGAGGCGACTTTCCATCCCCTAGGGTTCTATCTTCCACTGAATAATCTGGTCAAGAGGGGGATATGTTGGAACTTCAGTTGACTACATTATACAACCTAGTGACCAATTAATGAAATTGCTAATTAGTTATAATCATATAGTCTTGGCAATGGTTGGTGACTTGAAAGATTATTGTCAGGGATCATCCCTGATGATATTATGCATGAATTCGATGAGGGAACAACACCCAATAGTTAAATTCTTGGGAATCGTTCAGAGCAGAACAAATGGGTAGTCATCAGAAACTACCCAAGCGTTCTAATGCCGGAGGTAGAGAGTAGTATTGTCATCAGCCAAAGCAATTGGTTTCAAGTTCCTAATACAAATTGTTTGGTCACCAAACAGCTGAGGATTATGCTGCCTAAGAAACTCGCATTATCAATACCTGACGAGATTTGGTGCCTAACACTTGAGGATCAAACCAGCATAGGAGCGAAAATAAGTCCCAGAGGACAGCTGAAAAGTTGTGCGTCGATTTTAACTATAAAAACCCCCAAATAATCCCTAACAAAAATAGATTAAAACTTATATTAACAAAGTTGTTATACATTAGTTGATTAACATTACCCTTAAGATAAGAGTGCAAGGATCAGATATCTCTAGGTTGTTACTACCAAGTCTCCGCTTGGCTCTGCAAGAAGTGAATAGGGAAAGTGTTTTCTACCAGTACCAGAACATCTTCAAGTTGAAGAAGCACCTGTTCTAGCGTTGAAAAATTCACTCAACGTGGCTTTTTTACAATCAACCAAAACTTTAGTCTTCATACTACTATTGCCCATGTTTATATTATTAATCACCGCAAGTATCCACGAATCTGTGCAGTTGAAATTAGGGTGCAGAATTGAGCAACCATATAGTGGCTCAGATTTTAACAACTAGTTAGCTTCTTTCCAAACTGAAGTTTTATAAGGGCTATCAAAGAGAGTTGCTCCAAGCTAAACTTTTTAGGCTTCAAAAATCATGACTGGTGTCAACATTTTTAATGTATAAGTTTGCAAATAGGGAATTGTGGGTATAAGGCCCCACTGCTATAGGGTCATTGATTAAATTAGCTATGAATACTGATTGCCCTAGCATAGGCAGTGTTGGAAAATTATCCAGATAATTTACTCCCATGGTGCCATGTTTAGGTTTCAATTAGTTAGTCCTGGCAGACTAAATAATTATTTAGTTTTGTTGATGGTAGTTGAGCAATCTTAGAGGAATCTGACAGATTTGCTAGAATCAGATATCCTTTCAATTTTATTCAGTATAATTCAATTATAAGCAACTGAAGCCAAGGATAATCAAGGGAAGGTCATATTATCAAGTTACTTATGACTGGCAGCAGATGAATGTTGAAGGTTACTAATGAAAATGCAGTGTTATCCTTATGGTTCTGCCAAGAATTACAACGAATGGATTAGTGATTGAGATTACATGCTTGGTTGAAATGAAGGTCAGTGAACTGCAGTGAGGAAGATAGTAGTGGCAACAAAGAGTGATAGGGATATTCTGGTTGTTAGACTGCAGTGTGAAACTTCAGTAGAACTTGTACTTTGTGTAGACCCTATGGTATTGGCAGTTGGATGCTGCTGTACTAATAAAGAATGTGGTTACCAAAAAAATTTGCTTATATTTTATATTTTATTCTGTTCCTTTGTGGAATGGCGATCATCACATCGCTCTTCCATTGTATTAGTGGGTAATTACTCCTGCGCAACCTTCTGTCAGATCATATCTCATCCTTCAGATTTCTAACTGGCAGAGTCTATATTCTAGGACATTACAGCACTTTTTTACCATGGGTTTCCACTTTTAAAACCTTGAAAAGTATCCAATAGGGATAACTGCGTGGACCTGGATATTGACTATGACTTAATATCTTTAACTGTAATTATCAACTTTGGTGGATATAGGGACATATCCTCATGGCCATTGGCCACGGGTGGTGGCAATCTCAGTTTAGAGATCCATACGTGGTAAACAATTCATCCATTAAGGCTTTTGGTTTTTCAATAGGCTGGTCTGAGCTATAATGTCAATCATGTTACTTTGTGAAGTCTTAAACTTAAAAACTCAAATCCTCAATATAGATAAAAATCCTCTAACATAATTTACAATGACGTTGTAATTGTGAAAAAACTGTGTCCTTAGCAGGAGATCATAGTTGGGATTGTCAAGAGCCACAGCTGAAGTAAATATAGATAATCTACTGAATTAAAAGGTTAATGAGGAGTAGGCCCTAATAAACTAGGTACACTAAGCCCTATAGGTGCCATACTTAATATATTGGGGCAGAATAGGAGAAGTCTTGATGTGATTCATAAATTTCAAAGAGATGAAATAAGTGGTAGGGCTGCTGTTAATAATGAGAATAGGACTTAATGAACCTTGATACTACTTGAGTTACCAAGGTTTAAAATTAAGGAGGCAAGATAAAGAACATGGGGAATCGTCAGAAGAAGAGTAAGCAGCACTGAGCTTTTACTGAAGAAAATCACGTTCATGTTCCCAAAGAGACAATGACATCAGATTCATTAAGCAAAGTAATAAGTTTGCTTTTAGGCATTATTGGGTACTGAGGCCTTTAACAAGGGTTAAACACTGCTATTCAGTTGAGGCTCTCTCCCATTAAATGCTTAGAAAGGAAATATCCTTGTTACTTGTTGGTGACTTATCCTATATGCTTAATGATTTAACAAATAATTGTTCCAACGCAATGGGTCAGTCACAGCCATTTTTGAAGCATATATACTATACAGCCACCTATGAATTTAGCAGTGCCGTTGGAATTTAGATGATAGGGCCATTATACACCGCGGATTCCCATAGTTTTACTCAACTTGGGTATGATATGTAAGGTAAAATTGGTGCCATTATCAATGATAATGAACTAAGGGAATCTGAGCTTATGGATTAATTTTTCCAGTATATTTTCTTATAATGATGGCGTCCAGATTTCATTTGGCTTATGCCTCTACCCATTTATTCAGGTGGTCTATGACCACCATGGTATACTTAGCACAGTTTGTGCCAATGGGAAGGGGTATGACAACATTGGATATGGTGTGACAATTGAGATGAGGCTTCATCTATTGGTACAATATCCGTTTATGCAATAATTTTATAAATTGACACTTGTGGCAGCTCATGATAATCTCTAGGATGTTATGTAGTGTATTTTTAATGGTGGCGAGACTTTATAAACTCTATTGTCTTACATAGCTCTTCATGTCCTAATTGTAATGGATCAGGAGGAACCTGATCTGCACATTGTCTTGGATCAGGTGGCGTTCGATCCAAATATTGCTTTAATCAAAAAGGGCCTCAAAACAAGGAAGTTGGAGCTAGTAAGATTTGACATCCTGAAACTGAAATGCATCCATGAAAATATGACGTCAAGCTTACGCATGGCGTGGATGATGATCCAGTGGGATGTGGAGTCTTCATGAGCGATGTGCTGGACAGTATTTGAGAGAACCTAGCATAGGAAGGAGCTTACTCAATACTTGTGGTGTGCTATTTATTGGAGGATGTTGTGGCCCTGAATGGCCAGTTGCATCTTCTATGAAAAAAACAGAAAATCAAATAAAAATTGCTTGCTAACAAAAAAGATATTATTTTATTTAAATTTATAAAAATATTGGATTGAAATTTTGAGCTCAACCAGTGAGCTTGGCGTGGCATTGGCGTCGTTCTTGGCCCTTTCCTGGTCCCAGACCCTGCTGTTGATGTGCAGCGTCATGGGGAAGTGGTTCAGGAATACGTGGCAATGATGAGTCATGGCAGAAGAATTCAGGGATGGGCTTCAGCAGGCCTGTCCCTAGTATGGTCAGCGACATGGCTCTTACTACCCAATTCATTCATGGCGTATTGGCGCAAACACGCCTGTTACATTAGATGCAACTAAAATACATTTTTGTTGGTCTTATGGGGGCCCCAAGAAGAGGTGGTAGCCCTTGGAGGGGAGGAATGGTATCTCCATGTTCTGACAGTGGTGATGGTGAGTTTATCACTAACGTTTGTGATAATAGAGGTGGTTCAAGTATGTGGTGCAAGTCCCACGAAAGTGGTGGAGAGCCATGGAGGATCTACATCTCCAAAAGGTCGGGCAGCATTGCCCATGGAAGCTTTGGAGAAGATTCACCAAGTGGTGTCACGGATTCATTTTCAGGCGCTGTTGGCTCAAGCAATGGGAGGGGAAACCCCTTTCTCACTGCAGATTGCACAAATTGTGTAGGCATTGCCTTCAGACCTGGCGGGGTGGGTGCAGGAACTGATTGAGGAGCAAGGTCACCTCCCAGGATCCATGGATGAGTGTGTCAATTGGATCAAATGGGCTGCATGTCTGTATGAAGCGCAGGATGAGACGTGGTTGGCTTTGCTGAGGGTGTGTCAGGGGTGAGGATCAATTGAGGAATATGTGCGGATTTTCTGAACTTTGGTGAAAGCAGCACAAGTATCAGATTTGCAATCATTGCAAATTTTTTGACAGGGGCTGCAAGCGGATATGTTGGCCGCTATGGTTGGCTGATAAAGTTCAGATTACGTTGGCTGAAGAAATTGCGTTAGTGGTACAGGTTGAGAAACAATTGGCCTTGATGCGAAACTGGTGGGAGGATTCTAGGTCTCTGGGAAGGGGCCAGTCACCTGCTGTGGCTCGTAGAGGTCAAGGAGGTTGTCAGAAATAACCCAGGAATTTTGGAATATCCATGGATGGTTCCACCAGGGAAATGTTGAGGAGTTGGGGAGAACAGGAGATCAGGGACCTGGGAGAGATATATTCCCAGACCTACCTTACCTGCAAATTTGCAACTGAGAATGCTTTAAACATTAAATCTACTTTTTCGCTTTATCCTCAGTTATTTATTCTGGTGGAGTTATATTTGCAAGGTCAGACGGAGAAGGTGTTGGCCCTGGTGGATACAGGGGCCGAGAAAAAATATGTGGGATTCTCCCTGGAAGAACGTTTTAAGTTGGGAATGAAGAAGGGCCCTGAGGTGGTGTTTGCCGACATGTTGAGGAGAGCTCCCTCATGGAGTTTGGTGCCTTGGGTAGTTGTTCAGCAGAACCAGTTTTGGTTCAGAGAGGGCTTCTGTGCAATCAGAAATCTGGCCCATCCTGTGGTATTGGGGATGCGATGGTGGCATCATTTCCAGCCCCAGGTTATTTGCCGCATAATACAATTACTTTGAATCTGCAGACAGGGCTTTGGATGGGATGAAAGATGGAGGTTGGGATTGATGTTACGAGTGGATGCAGAAATTTGGGTAGAATGCAGGAGGTAGAGTTATCAGTTGAACATACCGAATTTGTGGGTGTATTTGGTCCTATTGGGAACTCGCCTTTTTCCCTTATGTGTTCTTTTGCATTCTCATTACTGTTTAAGGAAGGGTCAGAGCTTCCCATGGGTGTCTGGTATACCCCTTAATGAATGAGCAAAAGAAGCGTTGGAGGGCCATGTGAAATCTATGTTGGACAAAGGTTTGATCAAACCTTCTAAGTTTCCAGTAGTGTCTCCTGTGTTACTGGTGCCAAAAGCAAGTGGTGAACAATGCCTATGCATGGATTTCTGACGTCTGAACATGGTCACTGAGCCTGATCCATATCTGTTGCTTTTGTTGGAGGATATTATCCCAATGGTTACTGGATGCACCATTTTTACAAAGCTTGACCTCACGGATGCATTCAATCAGGTACTGGTGAGACCAGAACATCAGCAATAAACAGCATTTAAATGTCACTTGGGGGTGTACAGTATCGTGTGATGACATTTAATCTTGGAAATGCCCCAGCGGTGTTTCAGAGGATGATTGGCCATGTCCTTGGAGGGATGATCGGTCAATGTTATGCAACCTATATGGATGATATCTTGGTGTTTTCGTGGTCCCAAAAGGAACATGTCTGAGACATTCAGGAAGTTCTAGGGGCAATTGGCTGGATGGGTCTGAGATTGAAGCCTTCCAAGTGTGAATTCAATCAAAGTTCAGTGACGTTCCTAGGCAACGTGGTTTTCCAGAATGGTTTGGGAGTATGTCCGGATAAACTGCGCATGGTACAAGCATGGAAGGCCCCTACTGATCAAATAGGGGTGCAGAGTTTTTTTTGGGGACATTGAACTCCCTACGTGAGTTTGTGAAGAATCTTTTCAAATGGCCTTACTTCTCACGCATCTAACACAGGATATTCTGTTAGTGTAGGGAAAAAAAGGAGCAGGCATTCAAATTTACTAAAAGATAAGTTACTTACTGCGCCTGTCTTGACCCACCCAGACCACAGGAAGCCATTTGTGGTAGAAACCAATACTTCAAATTATGCCATAAGCGCAGTGTTATTACAGGAAGGGGAAGACGGTCTCAAACACCCCATGTGTTATTTCAGCCACAAAATGCTCCTCACTGAAATGAATTATCCAATATATAATAAGGAACTGCTGGAGGTGATGGTGGCCTTGCGATAATGGCAGCACCACCTGCTCTATGCCTGACACCCTTTAATTATTTGAACGGACCATAAAACATTAAAATATTATCAGGAACTAAGAAAAATGAACCAGCGGCAAGCCAGATGGCATGTGGAGCTAGTTCAATATAACTTCTGGGTAGAATACATACTGGGTTCATCAAATGTCCTAATAGACTGGTTAAGTCAAGACGAGGGCTTGGTATATAAGAAGGAAGAATTGGAGGAGTTTAATACAGCCACAATGTTTTGACCTGACCAATTTGTAATGATTGAGGGTGAGGAAAGTGAGTTAAGGGAGGTAGTCCGCCAGAAGCAAATAAGGTCAAAAAGTCAGCCAGCGACTGAAGGCCAAGATGAAGGAGGGATGGCCTCATGAGCGCCATAGGGCCTTTATGAAGAGTCATGGGGTGGTGTACCATGATTCTTGCGAATGGGTGCCCAACCCATCGTTACAATGGGAGGTAATAAGGATCTATCTTGATTATCCATTAGTGGGTCAACCGTGAGTGGAGAAGATGGTGGAGTTGGTGTGATGGGATTATTTGTGGCTTAGCCTGTGTAGGGATGTCAAGAGGTATATGGGGGAGTGTTTGGTATGTGCAAAAGTGAAGCCCTCAAGGAAACCTCCATCAGGTAAGTTAAACCCGCTGCAGATACCATGTGCGCCATGGAGATCAATTAGCATCAATTATATAATGAGTCTTCCGAAGGTGCAGGGGAAGTATGTGGTTATGGTGGTCATGGATAGACTGACCAAATACGCTGAGTTTTTCCCATGCACCAGGAATTTTTTGGCAAAGAATTTAGTAAGGATCTTCATTGATGAAGTGTTCTCTAAGCATGGATTACCTGAGGAAACCATTTTGGACCGTGGTCCACAATTTATCTCAAAATTCTGGTTGAGTTTTCTGGGTAATTTGGAAATCTGGCCTGGTTGGTCCTCAGCATACCATCCCCAATCTGATGGACAAATGGAGAGGGTGAATCAGATACTTGAGCAGTATTCCAGTAATACGTTTCTGACTGGAAGGATGACTGGGTTCTGTGGGTTTGGATAGCCCAGTTCGCTTATAACAATCATTGTCAATTGTCAATGGGACTGACTCAGTTTTTTGTGAATCATAGTATAAATCCCAGATCGAATGGGAGATCCGTGGGTGGAATGTGTCAGGGGGCAGATGAGATGGCGTGTACCATGGAAGATATCAGGGGGAAGCTATGAGAAAATTTGGGGCAGGCGGTGGCTCAGCAGAAGAAACATGCTGTTTAACAAAGAGCGCTGGATCCAGCGTTTGAGCCTGGGGACAGGTTATTAGAGGCGGCTAAGAACTATGCTGTTCTGGTTAAGAGTTGTATGATGGGACCAAAGTTTTTGAGCCCATACCAGATCATCCAAGTCATTAATTGGGTTGCTTTTGAGTTAAGTTTACCAATAGGTTCCAAGGCCCATCCAGTGATTCACGCTTCCCAGTTATGGGCATTCAAAAGAATAGGTCCATATTGACTGGGACTGCTAAACCCTAGGGAAGTGGATGTTCTGGAATATGAGGTGGAATGAATATTGGATGTGAGATGGGTGAGGGGCCAGCAGCAACTGCCGGTGAAGTGGAAAGGCTATCCAGTGGAGGAGGTGACGTGGTAGATGAAGGAAGACTGTGCACAATGCCTGGGGAAGGTCCAGGAGTTTTGGGCCTTACAGGAGGGTGATGTAATGGAGCAGGAGGCACCTGATCTGCACATTACCTTGGATCAGGTGGCGTTGAATCCAAATATTGCTTTAATCAAAAAGGGCCTCAAACTCGAGGAAGTCAGAGCTAGTGAGATTTGACATCCTGAAACTTAAATGCATCCATGAAATTATGACGTCAAGCTTACGCATGGCATGGATGATGATCCAGTAGATGTGGAGTCTTCATGAGCGATGTTCTGGACAGTGTTTGAGAGAACCTAGCATAGGAAGGAGCTTACTCAATACTTGTGGTGTGCTACTTATTGGAGGATGTTGTGGCCCTGAATGGCCAGTTGCATCTTCTATGAAAAAAACAGAAAATCAAATAAAAATTGCTTTCTAACAAAAAAGATATTATTTTATTAAAATCATAAGAGTATTGGATTAAAATTTTGAGCTCAACTAGTGAGCTTGGCGTGGCATTGGCGTCGTTCTTGGCCCTTTCCTGGTCCCAGACCCTGCTGTTGATGTGCAGCATCATGGGGCAGTGGTTCAGGAATACGTGGCAATGATGAGGCATGGCATAAGGGTTCAGAGATGGGCTTCAGCAGGCTTGTCCCTAGTATGATCAGCGACGTGGCTCTTACTTTCCAATCTATTCATGGCGTATTGGCACAAACCCTCCTGTTACACTAATGAATTGTGTATATTAATTATAGTTTTTGCCTTTCCAACAGCTTTAGAAAGTTCAGGATAAATTCATTGTTGTTTTGAAAGTTTGCAATCTTTATGGAAGGTGTTGGTCCTCATTTTGTATAGGGCTTATATCAAAGCAGTAAATTGTAGTAATTTCCACTAATCATTTTCTTATATATGAGCTTCGCTAGATCCACTGACATGGCAAGGAACTAATCGAGAGAGGAATCTACGTTCAGATGCTTTTCCACAGTCTGATGCGGTATCTCAAAATCACATGCATTCAACTTGAGGGCCCAATGCGTGAGTTGCCCCTCTGGCTCACTAAACCCTTGTAACTAGTGAAGCAATGCATGTTATGTAATAAACTTATATTTAACTCCATGAAAGTATACCTTGTACTCTTTTAATGCATAAAATACTGAAGGACACCATTTTTGGAAGAATAGCTTTGTTTGGTAATAAGACGCTGACTGCAGTAGGCTACGGTACGCTCTATCCCCTCCTTATCCTGCTGAGAGAGCATAACACCGATGGCGGAAAAAAGACATTAGTTTGCTTTATAAACTCTTATTGAAGTTGGGATAAAGCAGAACTGGAGCCTTTAGTAAGAGCTGTCATGAACGTATCAAAAGCGCGCTGACACTTTTTTCTCAAAAAAATGACTTATTCTTTAGAAAAGACAGAACGGTTACCAATGCTGCTGATATTAGGTATGAACTTACACCAATATTTGGCCATCCCCAAGAAGAGTTGCACATCAGGCTTGTCACTGCAGTTGAACATTTGTTTGTTGGCCAAGACCTTGATGGGCTGTGGTCATAAATCTTTGGCATCTATTAAGATCCCAAGGTACAATCTGTTCTTTGTGAAATTAAATTTTTTTAATCTTTAACTCTTAAGTGGCAACCTAATGAAACACCTCTTCCAGATGCTCTAAGTGTATTGAAAATACTCAAAGTGAAATTTATATTAATGAGGTACAAGAATTCAAGAAAGTTTGAATTGATAAGGATAGTATACATTGACTGCTGGAATGTCACTAGGGCATTGTATAATTTTTAGGACATTCATGTAGGCTATAATATGCCTTCTGATTGTTGATTTCATATAGATCCTGCTTGGCTTCAGTATGTTTGATTTTTCTATAACTTAAGAACAAGCCTTTTGCCGAAATATACCTGGTGCCGCCTAGGCATTCCAGTGCAGCATTAATTTGTTTCAAGGGGTCTCAAGTTTGTGCTCTCTTGACAACAAGCTGAAGGCAATTGATTGGCTACTCATTGGTGATAAGCAGGACGGCTTAGGTAGATCTTAACCTTCTCTAGAGGTTAAGAGGTTCCCACTAATTCTCATGGCTGGATAAATTTTGTTTGATTTTTTGTGTGCCCATTAAGGCACCCAGTGCAGGCAATTTTGTGGGATGAACCTGGAGTACTGCCCCCCACCGCACTGGGGCTGCGCAAATCTAAGCACCACAGAAGTGGGCCTGACTGCGGGTGGGGTGGCTCACACCATCCCAAAACTGAAATATTCCTCACTAATGGTGTACCAGGCAGCAAAGGCTACCCAGCCAGTTCAGAGATATGCCTCCATCCCTTACTGCGAGGTATGAGACCAGACTGACCCCCAAGTTGGACTTACTTAAGTAAAGAGGATTTCCATACTTTTCTATAGCTATTTCTAGCCGTCGCTTAACTATGGCCAGGGAGCTTGTTGCCTGGATTCCTTCTGAAGGGAAGCAACGCTGGTTTCTGGAAAGCCAAGGACCATACATTACCTCCCCCCATATCATGCATCAGACCCTAAACCCCTCCTTGTCTACAAGCAGACTTGGTGGGCATACGCAGTCAGGATCTCTGGCCATGCGAGATGACCAGAGGATATCTTACACCCTGGTTGGTATGCTTCATACCATAGGAGAACACTACTCCACACAGCATCCGCTTCCAGATACTCTGTGAAGATGTTCTTTGCTGTCTCCTCCCCTCATAGTACCTTACAGGCATACAGAAGGTCATCCTCCTTATGCTTATTCCACTTACTCAGAGTCTCCCCAGTGACCAAGATGTTGCTGCAGAGTTGGAAGAGAAAGTTTTGAACTGATATAGACTAGCACCCCTTAACACTCCTCCCCCACATGTCCATCAGGCCAGGTCACATTTTTCAAGTGATCTGGGACAAGTACGTTGAGCAAAGCTCTCTGTCTTGTAACTTCCGGAACCTGGCAGTTGTGAAAGCTGAGAGGCAGACACCGCTACCTCCCCCCACCTTGAGCCAATCCCAAAGGATGAAGAGGCTTTCCCATCTGGGGTATCTCCAGCCTTCTCCTCCTCATGGGAACACCTGCCAATCCTTCCCTCCACGACCTTCTGAACAGGCTTCACCAGCCTCTAATTCATCCAGAGAAGGAATTGATTCCCTCCAGCAAGAAAGCAGTCCAGTTGCTTCCACAACATCCCATGCCTTCCTTATCTACACCTTGGAGGCACTTGCAACATTATTAGCTGTTAACCCTAAGCACTATCTGGCCATCGCCATCAAGGAGGTCCCCCTGAGTGAACTGCCCCAATAAGGTGCTTGAAGGCCTTGCGCAGATGAGGTTCCATCTCCAGTCCACAAGCTCCTCCCCAAAGGAAAATCGCCCAGATCCTTTCAATGGTCCACTCTCCACCCTCCAATCTACCCTTGCTGCCCGCCCAAACTCTAAAGTAATCCTTTCAATAGCCTGATAGATTCCATGCTCTTGGAATGGCCCCTTTATTGATGCCTCAGCTGACATCAAGATCCTTGTACGAACTGTCTTAACAAGACTTAGGGAGGTAGTCCTTTAGTTTGGAGCTCAAAAATGGATTTCCCCCCCCCCCAAGTGATTCATGCAATCCATTTCAGCTGCAGTGCTTTGATCATATTCCTGAAGTTAATCAGACCAATTCATCTTCTTCACCTCCTGACAAAAGTTAGGGAAACTGGTTTTTGACGCCTGCCCTCGCCAAATGAACTGGATGATTAAACTCTGTATTCTTCTGATGGAAGATGCCAGCAGTGGAACAAATCTGGCGAAGTACCATAGTCTCAAAAGAATGAAGGTGTTCATGACAATGGCTCTGCCCCAATAAGATAAGTTGAGCCATTGCTACTTTCAAGCCACTTTTTTAAGGTTGCTTCAAGTTTGGGCTAAATTTGTGTGTGACGCCCACCCAGGGATGGGACACACGAGGTACAGAAAATCCTCCCCTGTTGCCATCCAGGGGATCGAGCTCTTAGGTGCCACACCCAATGTCGCCATTCTGCCAATGGGCCAAGCCCTGGATTTTGACAGATTTACCTTTTCATTGCTTGCGTTCTGGTACATCTTCAGAATTTTCATCACCACCTTCTCCTCTTCCTCTGACGAAACATAAATCCACGTATCATCTGAAACCATTAAATGAGAGTACTCCTCGCCATTGGTGGTTAGTTTCCTCCAGTTCTACTTTTTCAGAGCCACTGAAAGGGTCTCTATTGCAAGAACAAACAACCAGGGAGATAGAGGGTCTCCCTGATGCACGCATCTACACACCTTAAAAGGGTGGGAGAGGACCCCATTGATATTGGCAACTTATGAGGCCTTCTCATAAATCGCTTTAAGCAGTCTCAACAAATTACCCTTGATTCTAACCCTACTTGACATTTCCCAAAGAAACTCATAATTCACCCAATCATACACCTTCTCTTAATCAAGAAACAGTAGCCACCACTTCTGGTCATACTGTTTACTTGCCCACTCTTCTATCAGGTGAAGTAGCATCTAATTGTTATTAATTGAACGTCCTGGGATAAACCCATTAATCTCTTTTCCAACAACGTCCGCCACAACCTCCTTTAGTCAATTGGCTAGGATCTTTATTAAGATCTTATAGTCAACGTTAAGCAGAGTCAAAGTTCGATAGTTCCCCATGAGGGAGGTATCACCTTTTTATACAACACTATCACCATGCCTTTTGAAAACACCAGCTCAATTGCACCAGAGACTAGGAGGTTATTTAAAGCTCCACAAGCATCTCAGACATTTCTGCCCAAAATAACTTGTAAAGCTCAAGGATCAACCCATCCTCCCTGGGATCCTTGCCATTCTTGCCTTTGCGGATGGCGTCTGACACCTCTTACTTGCAGATCCTTCTACATAGTTGCAGCTGAGTCTCCTTCAGAAGTACCCCCAGTCTACTTGTGAGTACTTTTGATGCCTCTGGGCCATTCTCAGAGGGGCCATAAAGGTCCTCATAGTAGGATTCGGCCACCTCAGCCATGCGAGCTGCATTCTTCACCTCAACTCCCTCATCACAAAGTGACAAGATCCTTGCTGAGGGTCTGAATGCCCCTACTGCCTTGTGGAGTAGGGCCACATTGCTGTCAGAATCCTCGTCCCACCTAGACTTCCTTTGTTTGAGGCGATCCACCATGAAGGCTCCCATCAATTTTGCATAAAATTCAGCCTTGGCCGTATAGACAGATGCCTCATTACCGCAGCCTGCTTGAAGGTACTCTTGAAGTTTCTCTCCAAGGTTTCATACCTTGAATTCATGGCCCCTAGCTGCCTCCCAGGGATTTCCCAAGCCATCTTGAGATCAGCCTTCATTCACAATCATTTTACTGGCACATCTGACTTCCCCACAATATGGCTTCTCCATCACCTTACTCTCTTCCTCATGATATCCTGAAGTGGACTCCACATCAGGAGTTCATGGTTCAGTATCCAGATCCCTTTCCCTTCAGAAGCAACCCAAGGATCACTGATCTGAAGTTCAAGGGGTCTGTGGTCTGAAGCACCTGGATCATGATTCCGAAGGATCAACTTGCAGCGACTCAGGAGAGGCTGTGGCACTTACACAAGGTTAATGCGGGAGAAATGATCCCCCTTAATGTGAGTCCACCCAGTTTTCCACTACTCACCATGGCCCGCTTTCCACACATCCAGTAAGCCGAGGTCAATCATTAAACCAGCCAACTCATGGGCTCTATGATCAGAACTCTAGTTGCCTGAAGCCCCAACCCTATCATCCCTAAAGCAGACACAGGTCATGTTTCCCCCCAGCACTATTAACCCCCGATGCCTTCCTACCGGATCCTCAGGCCGACCTTCTGGAAGAAGGCCTTCCATTCAGATCCAGAATTGGGCGCATAAATGCCGATAAACCAAATTGATTCTTCTCCAAAAAGTGACATTACTGCCACTGCTCTTTCAGGAACCAATACCCTTTTATCCAACACCTTGACCTTGTCTGCTCACCAGACCAAAATACCACCCTTTGATCTCTCCCCCTCCCTCTTTCCCTCCCCTAAGGGCAAGTATGAGTTTGGTTGATCTATCAAGTGAGAGTAAAATGTTTCAGAGGGAACTGAAAATCCCAGTCCTCTTTCACCCCAGGTTTGGACTTAGTCTCGGTGATGAAGATGATATCTATCCTGTGTTGTTGCAATTGGAGTTTCACCCGCTGATGCTGCTTGAGACCATTCAGTCCCTGCACGTTAGCAAATTCAACTCTGATCGCCATAGGTTCAAAACTGAAGAGGCTTCGGTGTCAGGATCTGGGGGTCCCTATCCTCTTCCAACTCAGCTGGTTTAGCAGGACCACGTTCTTCCTCCCCTTTCCAGTACTAGACTGAGCAGGGGGTGGAGGCTGCTCAGTCACAACAGCCTCCAGAATCTTAACATTGCCAGGGTCCTCAATAGACCCCTCCACTTAAATTGAAGACATTGGGTTAGAAGGCATTGGTCCTCTATTGCTAGCAGGCAACACCTCCCTCACCTCCGCCTCTTCCCCTATGGGCCTTGCATGCTCCGGCCTACCCACATCTCTAATGGTCACTCGCCTCTTACGCAATCAAGTGATTGGGGGAAACCAATAGTTTTGGGAGCTGACCATTTCCAAAATGTCTTTTGCATATTGGGACAAAGCGCTAATAAGCTCGATTTGGAGTCTAGCTGCTTCCCTCCACTTCTGAGAACACTTTGACTCCTTGTTAACCTTCCTGGCACCTTTCAGCACCTCGGTCACCGCCTCCAAACTGGTGTTGCCAGCCGCCGGCGCCTTCTTTGCTTTGGCTGAAAATTCAGTTAGCTTCTCCAACGCCTTCTGGATAGCCAACTTCTCTTTCTCAGAGGGCACCATTGCTGGCACCCCCGCGTTAGGCCCGCTAGGCTTTGCCACTGCCGCAGGATGTTGAACCTGAGGACATTTGGCTCTGACGTGCCCCTTTGCACCACACAAGAAGCGCCTGTCCAGCGGTACCACAGGGACACTCTAGGTCCCCACAGCGACTGAATGATGCAACTCCCCATATTATTTAAAAAGTTCAACCTTCAAAGCCCAGTCCCCAGATCCTTTGGTGAACTTTTTCAAGCTAACATACTTCTGCTTCAAGTTCTTTACCAGCTTGTTCTCATTAAAGGAGATCACTCTGCCAAAGCCTTTCAGCTGAGACATCATGGCCCCTCTAGTGATCACAGATGGTACGTCCCTCAGAATGAACCTTCCAATATTGGTGCCAATGTCAAGTCATACAGCCTCCTCATTCTCATTGCTCAAACTGGCAGCCAAAACATGTTTCTTTTGAAGCTTAGACTGGAAGGTCATAAGTTTCAACCCAGGAGCCAAACATGAAATATGGAGTGGATCGAACCCACACACCTCAATCACCCTGACCATGAGCATCTCCTTAGACCACCCAGTCTTCACTTCCAAGGCGTGAACCCTCTTGAGGCTCCTACGATGCTCGCTGTCAGATCCTTGGAGAGGCCAAGTTTCCTGCTTCGAAAAGCTTGGTTCTGACTCCAAATCCATTAGCAGCCACTGCTGCAAAGGATACCAGAGCCTCTTGTGCAGCAGGGGCCACCCCTGATGTTGATTTGTTAGCAGAGCTGGTCTCTCCAGTTTGTTTTTGTGACAAGGTTTGCTCTCCGGGCCCTTTTTGTGTGGGAACCATTGCAGATTTTTCAGGTCAGTCTGTCATTTTGGTCTGTGAGTGCTTTCGCCTTTTGCTGTACCAGTTTAAGACCATGTAAGCTACTGGCCGCTATTCATGTCTCAGGCCAACCTAGAAAACTGCGGTATTATTGTAGACAGGTGTACTGAAGCCCAGCCTATCAGGATTGCCCCACCCTTGTCACTAAGACCTGCTTTTGCAGTGCCCCCCTCATAGGGAAGTAGTGTGAAATATGATACGCCTGACTCTTGCCTCCTCCTTTCTGCCCATATTCCCCCCTGAAGGAGAGTGAAAGCACCCGCAAGAACAGGTTGAGTTAGAGTCATTAGCTTCCATCCCACACCTCATCCAGGCCACTACAGGACCTTCTAAGGTGCCTCTCTGGGTTCTGGTGTTGGCTACTCACCCATGTTTCCATGAGCTTTCCTTGGTCATGCCATGTGAAGGCCCCAGCTTACCCTACCTAGCTCTCAGCTGGATAAATTTTAGTCCTATAGATTTGAACTTTAAACTAAAATTAAACATGGGTTGTAAAAAAGTACTTTATTAATAAAAAGTATAGTATTAAGTAAAGTACTAAGGGAAAATTAGGAATGCGATGAGTGATAGTAAATACCAAGTGTGAGGTGGAAGGAGATTCTGGAATGCAGTAGGCAATGGCTCAGTTCAGGTTCAGAGTTGGTTTAGATCAGGATTCCTTTTTGAAGTCTAGATTAGATCAAATAAAGGTAATGCAGTTGGTGGTTTTGTTATCTGTCAATAGGAAGCAATAAGTGATAAAGCATAATATGTGGCATGAGGTGGATATTGAGATAGGTAGAAGACTTGGACACTGAATAATTCATCAGGTCTATTATCAGAATAAATGTTACCTTGACTTGGGCTTTCTTCTCTATCTCATCATCCAGTGGAGCACTAATGGGGAAATTTTTACAGTGTTTGTTAGGTCGTAAAATTTGAAGTTACTATTGAAAAGTGCTTTGCTTGAAAATATAAGATTATTAGTGATTTTGGGCGTTAATCCTGATTGAACATTGATATATAAATCATAATAGTAATATTAAGCTTTAACTCCAATTAAATATCTAAATAGTAACAAACTGACGTCACTAATAATAATAATAGTAAAGTTGATATTGATTAATGTAATAATATAATTTAGCCCTAAAGTTGATGCTCAACCAATATTAAGGCGAAGTCTGACACCCCCCAAGTCTTGACTGAGGGTGACAATGATTTTGCCAGGATCAGCCAGTTTTTTTCAGGGTCCTAAACTATCATAGTTGGACTGGATGTGATAACCCTAGGTATTTGGGTTAGGTGTTGGCCTAGCAAGAAAGAGTTTAGTTCAGTCTCATAATCTGTAGGCAGTCAATAGTAGGACAGAGTATCTCATAAATTTCATTTTCCTGGAAAAACTTAACTTTTGAAAAGTGGGTTCCCAAGGTTTGGTTAGTTCACTTAGCTTAGGAGTGGCAACCTTAGTTTTGGCATCATGATGGAAGATCTGAGTGTAAATTAAAAAGTTATTTGGTGTAGGATTAGTTCCATAATAAAGTTCAGTGTTGCAAATCTTGAAGTAGTACACGTTCTTGTCAAGAGAGTTGGTAGCTCAGCTTGGGAGTTGAGGTGGACAAGGGACAGAGGAGCGTAGTAAGTTTTCAGATGTTTCTGTCTTGTGGGAGCAATGATGAAGTAGATAGGGGCAATTGTGAAACTGAAAACAAAGCTGCATAAATCAGCCATATGTATTCTTTAAAAAAACCTGTGGTTTAAATTACATACAGCTTCAGGGATGGATGAAGTGATCTGTAAAGGTCTAAACCTTGCATCCTCCTCTAGGATCTCAAGGGAAAGTTTGTGGACAGCTGTTAAAAGCAACCTTTGGTCAGTTGATTTATTTCAATGGCAGATATAATTCAAAATATGGTGAGTTGCGACATTGTCAGGTAGGTATAAATTTAGATTAGAGGGCATCAGGTTGGCAGTTTGAAAAAAATGGCGAAATTAGGAGATTTTGGGAACATCTTCACTTAAAATTAAAAAGTAACCATGCGGCAACTTGTTAAACCTGCCTTGATCTGATTGAGGTCAGTTGAAATATTTTCTATTGCAGTCAGACCTAATATTAATTAAACTAAAATTATAATTAAATTTGTTAAAGTATATAAAAGTGAAAAAGGGCGAAAATAGGTTTTGGATTATTTAATTTTTTTGTCAGAGCAGCAAGGATCATCAAAGCCAAGAAATGATGAGGGCGCTGAGGCATTAAAGTTGGCTATTTAGTCAGCAAAACAATGAGAAGCGTTAGCGCTAGGAAATGTAGAGAGCGTCAAGGCATTCAATTTAGCTGTTCCGATTTTTAATGGAACAGTGAGAAGCGTCAGCGCCATGAAATAGAGAGTATCAAGGCATTTGGTTTGGCTATTCTAAGTTTGTTGTTAAAACGGCAAGAAGCATTGCACCAGAATTTAAAAAGTATTAAAGCATTTAGTTCAGCTGTTCCAATTTTGTTGTTAAAATAGTGCGAAGTGTCAGTGCCAGAAAATGGAGTGTTGAGGCATCCATTTCAGACTTTCCAATTTCAATGTTCAAAAAGTGAGAAAAGTTGACACCTGTCAAATTTTGAGGATCACTTGCTTGATAAATTATATTCCTGCACACTTAATCGGGCTGAAGTTATCTGAAGGATCCTCAATTTTGCCAGTGGCTTACAGTATTTTAACCATTCAGAAACTCATTAGGCATCCTCAAATAGCCTGGCTCTTCTGGACGATTTTGGGCTTGATTTTCCTTCTGTAATCAGGAACATCAACCAAGGCAGGAAAGATTGCAAGCTGTGGATCTTGAGATCCCAGCTTGCTGACACTCTCCAAAAGCAACTTAGGGTAAAAGCCAAAAGAAGATATAATAAAAATAGACCTTTATTTAGACTAAATTATTATATAATTTTTTCATAAGGCTAAGCGCCGGTATTTATCTCTCTAGGGCATCTCCTGGCACATTCAAGCACGCAATCTCACAGATTATATTCCACCTCAGTTTGGACCTTGAACTGATATGACTGAGATCTATTGCTAGGTTTATTGGTGGCAAAATACTCTCATATTTGTGAGGATTTAAGGACAGAAATTGCAACAATGAGCATGCAAGATGGTCCTAGGATCATATCAGTGTGAGTTTTGTCATACTGCTGATGAAATACAAATTCTGGGAAATTTTGTGGTCAATTAAAGAATTGATGTACTCTTAATCAGGCCTCTCTCAATAGCAATAGGTACTCCCATTTGGGTGGTCCATGTGCAAGTGCTATTGTGCCAATTACATGTATCAACATACAAAATTTGCCCTAAGGCAGAAATTGATCCAGCTCAATCATGTTTTCATCATACATGTGACAAAAATTCCTCCTAAATCAGGATGTCAGCTGTTCTTGATAGCATTAGGTACTCTCATTTGGGTGGTCCATGGTCAAGTGCTATCATGCTGATTACATTCTTTTCACCATTTCATTTATGTGATTTGTAGACTTTCTCTTTGGTCAAATTTCAAACGATTTCTCATGCTAATTTCTTAATATTGGTCCTGATTAATCATGACTAGTTGCCAAGGTTTGGTGCAGCAATAATTGGCCCAACTGTGCGAGTGTATTCAGCCTGAGATACCAATAGACTAATTGATTTGAATTGATGTTGAGTTGATCAGCCTATGCTGAGTAGTTGCAGAGAATATTGGCCTAAGTGTATGGGGGTACTTGGCCCAAGCTTTTGATAATATATTTAAATCCACGTTGAAATAATCATCCCAAGCCATGTTATTGTAATAGATTTTAATTAGAGTATTAGCTCAAGCATTAGGAGAGAGAATTTACCCAATCTGTAGTTTTCCAAAGGGTTTATTTTTGAGTCAAACACATAATCTGACATATCCCCCATTTGACTCAAACATAAGCTCTATGATTGTTGATTAGCCATCACTGATCATCATATTTGTAATTTTTCTCAACTGGTCGATGAATCTGGAGTTGAATCCTCTTGTTATTATATTCAGCTTGAACTGCCAACAGGTCTGGAGTGGGGTCCTTTCCCCATCCTCAAGTGTGAATTAAAGTAGTAATTAGGTGTGATATATATATTCTTTTTGTTTATATACTTTTTTCTTTTATTTTTATCTTATCTTATATTATTTTTTTCTTCTTCTTTTTTTACTATATCTTATTTTTTTATTACAATGCTAATATTTTATATGTTTTTTTCCGTCTTGATTTTTTTATAAATATAAGTGGACACAGTTGTATATAAAATTGGCCCTAACTTCTATGTTAACATGTGTTGTTTTCTCCATGTTGGTCAAGGTATGCAAATTGGCCATTATACCAGAATTTTAAGGCTTATTAGGTCTTCAATATTTAGGTTCACAGTATCCAGCTCAGTCTGAACATAGATTTTAGACATCATGCTTTGAATTTAAGTCCAGATAATTTCTTTGGCCCAAAGTGGTTTTATGGCAAGTCATTCTTTGCTTTCAGATGTAAGGTCAGTTATGCTTTTTTTATCCGCATGAGCTCCCCCTGCTGTGATAAGATCCAGGGAGTAGGAGGTACCCACATCAGAGCTAGTTTTTATCCCATTGTTATAATCTCATATGGCTAATTCTGCCAGGAATTGATTATATTAATCCATTTCAGAGAGTGTCACCAATTTTGAGTGAGCACCAGTTGTCAAATTCCAAGGACTGCTTGCTTGATAATTATATTCCTGCATGCTTAATCAGCTGAAGTTTGGCTAAAGGATCCTCAATTTTGCCAGTGGCTTATGGTATTTTGACCGTTTGGAAACTCACTAGGCATCCTCAATTAGCCTGACTCTTCTGGACGATTTTGGGCTTATTTTCCTTCTGTGGTCAGGAACTTCAATCAAGGTAGGCAAACTTGAAAGCTGTGGATCTCAAGAGCCCAGCTTGCTGACACTCTCCAAAAGCAACTTAGGTTAAAAGCCAAACGAAGATATTATAAAATAAACCTTTATTTAGACTAAATTATTATAAAAATATTCATTAGGCCAGGCACCGCTATTTATACCAATAGGTTATCTCCTGTCAACATTCAATCACACAATCTCACAGATTTTTTTCATCTCAGTTTAGCCCTTGAACTGATATGACTGAGATTTATTGCTAGGTTTATTAATGGCAAAATACTCTCATATTTGGGAGGATTTAGGGACAAAAATTGCAACAATGAGCGTGCAAGATGGTCCTAGGATCATATCAGTGTGAGTTTCGTCATACTGCTGATGAAATATAAATTCTGGGAAATTTTGTTCAATTTAAGAAAATGATGTACCCTTGATCAGGCTGTTGGCAGGCCTCTCTTAATAGCACTAGGTACTCCCATTTGGGCAGTCCATTTGCAAGTGCTATCATGCTGATTTCATGTACTAAAATACAAAATTTGCCCTAAGGCAGAAATCCATCCAGCTCATTCATGTTTTCATCATACAGCTGACTTAAACGACTCCTTAATCAGGTTGTCAGCTGTTTCTCTCAATAGCACTAGGTACTCCAATTCAGGTGGTCTATGTGCAAGTGCTATCGTGCTGATTACATTCTTTTCATCTTTTTGTTCATATAATTTGTAGATGTTCTCT
Source organism: Massospora cicadina (assembly GCA_022478985.1). Classification (NCBI taxonomy): domain Eukaryota; kingdom Fungi; phylum Entomophthoromycota; class Entomophthoromycetes; order Entomophthorales; family Entomophthoraceae; genus Massospora; species Massospora cicadina. The sequence continues at coordinate 30,442 of JAKSZP010009416.1, read as the reverse complement.
TCAGGTTGATCCTGAAAAATTTCTAATGCTAATTTCTTAATATTTTCCCAATTAATCAGGACAAGTTGCTGAGGTTTGGTGCAGCAATAATCAGCCCAACTTTGCAAGTGTATTCAGCCTGAGATACCAATGGACTAATTGATTTGAATTGATGTTGAGTTGATCAGCCTATGCTAAGTAGTTGCAGAGAATATTGGCCTAAATGTATGGGGGTATTTGGCCCAAGCTTTTGATAATATAATTAAATCCACGTTAAAATAATCATCCCAAGCCATGTTATTGTAATAGATTCTAGTTAGAGTATTAGCTCAAGCATTAGGAGGAAGAATTAACCCAATCTGTAGTTTGTCAAAGGGTTTATTCTTGATTCAAACACATAATCTAACAGCACCAGAAAATGGAGAGAGCATTGAGGCATTCAGTTTTGCTGTTAAATTTTATCATCAGAATAGCTATAAGCTACAATGCAGGTAAGCAAGATAATTGTGGAGGCATTCTGTTCAATGAGCCCAATTAATCAGGAGGAGACTTTGTCTTGGGTACACAATTAAACCCAACTTCACCAATAGCAGGCTTTATGTTTTTTGTGTTACTTAATTTTGGTTTGTTTTCTTCAGTCACAGTGGTACTTGGCTCAGCAGGCTCAAGTAAAGTTGTAGGGTTTTATAGATCTCAGAAGAGGAGAATAATTTCAGTGCTGCAACATTTGGTTCAGATAGGCAATTTGAGCAGATGTGAGCCTCAGCGTCAGGAAACAAAATGGCGTGGCAATCATTTGGGTTTTCTGCAAAATTAATTAATTGAGAGATTTTGCTCAGCCAAAAAGTTAAACTATAATCTTCTTTGATTTTGGCATTAGTAACATCCTAATCATTAGCTGTGGCAAGTTCAGGTTCTTCTTAGAGATCTCTATTGCAAAAACTGGAGAGGGCGGTGAGAATCTTTTTATTGAGCTGAGATAAGTCCAAGTTTTATAACTTATCCCAGGTTTTTAGATAGGTGGGTAGATTAGGAGCGCTCACTCAGGAGTTGCTCTAACATTGGAATAAGTAAAACATAATTTATAACACCATTAACATATCTAATCCTTCCTCTGCTGCTTTGTCTTTTAAGTTTATAGTGATATCTGAAATTCATTCATTGGCATCTTCAGCTAATCCTTGATTATTAATCTGTCTTTAACAATACCGGACATGGCATATCCATTTCATTTCAATTCACACTTCTTTCATCTCTGTCATCATCATTTCAATTGGTGCATGGCTTAATATGTCCATAGCACTTTTGACATCCAGGTAGATTTGAGCTTGGTCAAATTCCCAGGAGTAGACCCAGCAAATATCTGCAAGGTAGATGGGCTTCTTCTTATCCTGTTTCATCATGTTAAATTTCTTTTGTTTTCCTAAGAGTGATTGACATTTTCACAGTGACAACTCAGAGTGCCCCCATAGTGAGCACCAGATTTTGGCTTTGCACTCTCTTGGCAACAATATAAGGGTAATTTATTAACTGCTCAAAATTTTTAGAAAGACAATTTGAGTAGAATTCAACCTTCTCTAAATGTTAATAGGTTCCTAGCAATTTCTGTGACTGTATATTTCAGTCCTAGTGAATTGTACTTTAAATTAAAAATAAATATGGGTTGTAAAAAGTACTGTGCTAATAAAAAGATTAGTACTATTTAAAGTATTATGGGAAAATTACAAATGTGATGAGTGATAGGTAAATACCACATGCATCAATGTAAGGAGATTCAGGAATACATGAGGTAATGGCTCATTCCAGGTACAGAGTTGGACTAGATCAGGATTCTATATTGAAAGCTAGACTCAGAACAATTAATGGTAACACATTTAATTGATTACCATTATCTGTTATTAGAAAGCCAATGGTAAGGAATAATATGTGGTGTGAGGTGGTAATGAGGTGAGTAGAAGAGCTAAACACTGAATACATCCTCAGACCTAATATCAGGATGAATAATAACTTGGCTCAATCATTCTTCCCTATATATTATCAGTTAGTAGAGCACAAAAGGGGTAACTTATCCAGAGTTCATTGGGTCATAAACTCGGTCTTCTTATTGGGAAATTGCTTAGTGCTTGAAAATATAAGAGTATTAGTGATTTTGGGCATTAGGGCTGATAAGATATCAATTTATAAAAAATTAAATTAGGTGGGTTGACCTTGGGACAAATATATCACGCTGAGTTTTTAGCCTGTGCTGGTTTTGAACCTATTTCAATCAAAACCCAACCCATAATGGCTCAGGAATCACCTCACTATGCTACCACTCCTCAAGATATCAATTTATAAAATTATGATAATAGTTTTCTTTTAACCCTAATTAATAATGAATAATAAGAAACTGATGTTAATAATAATAGTAAAGTTGACATTAATTAAAGTAAATATTAATTATAACCCTAAATTCAAAGCTTCATTAAGCTAAGGCGAAGTCTGACAAGGGGCAATAGTATTTTTAGTTATTTAATATAAGTTTGTGGTATTTTATTACTTCCTGATTTATTCTGTCTATCTTTTTACAATCAGCACCAGGGAAACCCATGAACTTTTAGATGCTTCAGCATCCATTTATCCAGAAGCTTCCCAGTTTCTTGATCATTACTTTCTTTAAAGTGATGGATTGGCAGATTGGATGGAAGGCGCATGGGAGAATGGTCTACTGTGTCAATCTGATGGACTATGTCACAAGTGCATCCTAAGTTGAGATTATGGTAGCAAAATTATCGCAGTATTTATCAAATAAGGCTAATACACAATCCTTCTGATCTTAGTCAGTTTAATTAGGCTTTTCACTAGGAACCATGGACAGGACACTCAATGTGGCATCTCTAAGGGGGCTTAGTCCTACATAAGCTGAACTCATGGATGCTCTTAACATAGCTAACTGGAACCTGGTGTGAGTAAGCTGTCATTTGGTGTCTTCATATTGTTATAAAACCACGTTGTAAGTTGCCCAATAAGATCTTTATTTTACTTTTCCTGGTAGTATGACTAAAGGAGTACACGAGGGCTCCATTTTCAAGCAATAATTTAAAGCAAGTATTTCTTTGTATCTTATTCAATATATTATTTCCATTTGATGTATAAGATTACCTGGTGATCAGAGGGTAATTTTACTCTAAGCTTAATCATAAATTAGTCCTTTGTATTAATGGATTTTTAGGTTTAAGCCTTGTCTTTTTCTTTAACTGCCAGTATCATATAAAATTACACCTTCCTGGTAAGTTGGGTTTACATGGCTTGTGTAACTGTTGCCATGGATAGTCATTGCAACTTGAAGCAAATAATAGTTCTTCGACCAAAAATTCTTAATGTTTTTCATGAAATGTTAACAATGGCCCCAAAGTGTTACATCAACACCGCTAATCAGTATATCTAAGCTTATTTAGAAATATGATTTGCTAGTGTCATCATGGAGATTGAATCAAATCAAAGGGGTGAGAATATATATGCTCCTTTTAATATAATATTTGTAGGGCTGGCATTTCTATAAACATTTTGTTTGACAACTGGTTTTTGTAAAGGAAATATGATCATAGGTGGTTAAAATATATAAAACCCACTGAATAAAAGTCAAACAGACGAAACCATGAAGTATCAATAAAAACTAACGTCCTAGGAAATCACTAATAAATCTCCAATATAACTTTTGCATTAAAACACAGGCTAAACTGAAAGAAAGGAGGTGAATAACAAACTCCTGAAATTAGATGGTTTTGAAGAATTTTTTTGAAAAACATTAGTTGATGATCGTAATGCAAACTCAGCAAAAGAGATGACAATATTAGTCTTTAGTTTCTTTAGAAAACTGAACCATACCACAGTTTTTGATAAATCCAGGTCATCGCAAAGGAGGTATTTTTAATTGCTCTAAAAACCAAATTTTAACTAAAATTTTAAACTTGGAAGTAACAAACCTTATCTAGGACTTTAGAATGGTATAATTGAGAAATATAGCCATTTGCATTAGGATCTAAGATATATAATTAAATTTCCAATCTTTTGAAATTTGGGTTTGACCAAACATATAGATCAAAACAGTAGTAATACCCCCAAGAATTCCATAAACCCTGTCACTACCCTCTCCCCGCTGCACATAAGACTTGACATATTGACTCCTATCAATCTGTGAACAGATATTTTGCCAGCATTTTCTAAACCTAGTTTTAAGCTTTAGTTGACTAAACCAACTCATGATCTTGATTTTCGGTGGATCTGGTCATGTTGATCCATTGATTGAACGCATAAAACCAGTTCCATTCCTCTTGAGTGTAGATTGCCACCTGAATACAATGAAGATGTCACCACCAAATATCTTAAAGATGCCCCAACGATGGAGTAACAACTATCAAACCCCCACCACTATACTAATGGGTATCAGCAGACCTCAAATGGGAAATCCTGCAAGATTTGGAAGCCACAGGGAAGATATTATGCTGGCCATAACGTATATATTGGAAAGGACCCTGTATGAGACAGAACAGATCTAGCAATACATACTTTAATATTGTTTTTCTATACCAACTTTGGTTTATGATTAGAATGACAGATCTCTACGCTGGAAGTACACAATGATACTTTACTGTACTTGATAGATCACATATAATAAAGTCTTAATAAAATATCAAGTTTTACATTTTTTATGAGGTATACTGTCTCATATAGTTTTGCCAAAATAAGCGCAACAACACATTTGACAATCTCTCCCAGTTGTAATCCAAATTTTGACACAATCTAAACAATTTATAAGACTATCTTAGACATAAGATCATTATTTTTAAGAGGAATTAAGTTTTTATATAATTAAACAAGCTCAATTACCTCATATTTAGTTATTTTGATGATTTTTGGGGGAATTATGGGGTAGACTTGTTTTCTTGTTGAACACCAAAATTCTTTTCTTAACAAATAGGACCATAACCCAGATCCTATCTATAACCTTGAGAGATCTTCACTAGGCTTAAAGTCTCTAACTAAAACTTTGTCCTTGGACTTCTTAGATTTGGTTTAGCGTTCAATAACCATAAATATGTCACTATTTGTGTAAGTTTTGGGACAATCTGGCTACCATCATGATGGACACATTAACGACTGAACCTAGATGATAAATATCACCTAAACTTTTATCTTTGCCATAAAAATATCATAGGAAGCAAACTCAGATCAAATATAGTTTTAGTTTATTATGTATACATCTAAAAAATCTTAGAGGTTCAGAAACTCTTAAGTTCATCTTATATTTGAGAAAAGATTATAGATATCATGTCTATTGTGGAGGCTACAGTCGCCCTTTTCAAAGACAGTGAATCAGAAGAGGGGCAGAGTTTGTCCAATGAACTTTGAGTATTTGGCAGGTGTATAACTTCTTTATTTTTAGTGATCTTATTATACTGTGGTTTCATTTAATTGTGTGAAGTTTGTTACATAGTACACATCAGCGAAATTTGTCTAGTACAGCATATGATCTGTGAGGTACCAGTTTTAAGTAAAAAGGTTTGTTTTGTCATAAGGGACTTGAGTGGTTGGTTTAGCATAAGAAGAGAGTATCTCCTATACTCTAATTAGGTTTTTCATAAGCCTTTGAAAGTTGTATGTATTTGTGTACCCTATTCTTCTCAGGGAAATTTTAATGCATAAGGACCCTTTTAGTAACAGTTGAGACAGATCATTAAGGAAACATTGATCATCAAATTTTAATTGCATTTCTAGATCTGGGAGTTATGATTGCAATATTTGAAACTCTGGGGAAGAGGTTTGTCTCACTGGTGGGATAAAAAGTTTTTGTTTCATTTTTTGGTTTGAAAAAAAGAACTGGTGTAAGTGGTTAGTAATATAAATTAGATCCATATCCACATAGTAGTACTGGCGCCATCATGTTAAAGGGATCTCAGTACAGCTTCATGACTGAGGTTATAGCCATAGCCAAATCAGCTTTAAATAAAACTAGACCCTAATAACAGATGAGCTACCTGAATGTAGCAGTTGAAGAATTCCATATAGTCTCATTTTGTTGAAACCCAATGGTGAGGAAGTCATCCTAGCGTTTAGCCATCTTCTCATTCCCTTGAAGAGTTTTGATATGGTTTCTTAACCTCTTAGTAAAACATGGAGCTATCCTCAAAGTAACAAGCGACCTGCTGGTGCTGTCAACGTAGAGGGAGGAGTTTAATATTTTAGCTATCCACTATTCTGAAGCTTCTTCTTCAGCAATCTCTCTTTTTTTCTAAAAAGGCATGTTCTCATTTTAATTGAAAAAATTTGTTATCAGGTATGTACTCATACTTCTTGGGACCACGAGTTCTCAACGCAAATGGGTATATCTCTAGATTGGATAAGGTTAAGTTGGAGCAATATGCAGAGGCATTGTGTGATGGGCGCCCTTATCATTAGTAGGCTTACAATCAAATAGTTTAAATGCATTAGTATTATAATAAGTATGAGAAAATATACTAGGTGGGACCTTTGCAGAAGAGGCAAATTATTCACCTTCAGTTTTGTCACTGGAAGTGTTACATTTCAGAATTAGATCCATCATCAATTTTGCCTTATGATGTAAAAAGATTCACTGAATTACTTTATAATAGTCATTGTTGGAATTAAGAATTTTTGGTAGGCTTTCTGGTGCGTTTTCACACCTGAATTACAACAATTAATAGCAGGAAAAGAATGATTCTCTACTGCTGGGATAAATAATTTTTAGGGGTATTTTGACCACTTGTTATAATATACTAATATTTTAGTTGAAATAAAGGAAGGATTTTTATAATTTTCATTAGTAATTGTTTAGGGGTCAAAAAGAAAACCCTATTAATATCTTGATGCTCAGTATAAAAAATGTATTGAAGCTCAAAGTGTGTCAGATGGGAAATTCAGTATAAACTGGTGCATCCAAATTTGGTAATATGGACTTTTGACCTATCATATCTCTCAAGACTTGCCTCACTTGGATGGAACGGCCAATAGAGGGTTGGTAGCATGTAGGTTATATCTGTAAGGCAGTGATTTAATATATTTGACCCAATTATTAGGTGGGAAAATATTTGCCTCTAGTGAAACCCCCAAGATTATAAAAGGGGGCGGTCACAGAGTAGGTGTTTGAACTAAGTTAGAGAGGGGACTGAGAGGACCCTTGGAACAACTCCCACGATTTTGCCCCAAGTTTAGCATAGCGCTGTACTAGCCATAAGGCGATTCAGCCGAGGATTGGGGGCAATAGTATTATCTCAATTTGTTGGGTTCCACTAAGAATTGACCAGGGTTTTTTGGCCAATGTTATCCGTATTGAAACCCAAAAATACTTTATTGCCATAATAGACTTGTAATTGTCTGACATCATCCCCTTCAAGAGTGTTAGGGGAGAATAAGGCTGAAAGAACCAGTCATGAGCTCAGTTGATGGTAACTCCAGAAGCAAGGGATTTGATAAAGTATTATCCCCTTGCTTTTAAATGACTACAAAAGGTTCCTCCCAAATAGACCTGAGCTTCTCACTCCTAGGAGTGATCTATTTGCGGTAATATAGTACTAAGTCTGATACTTGGAAGGAAGAAAGTGGGTCCTGGCTCTCATTAGCAGATTGATCTTTAGTGACAGTCCTTACCAAGTTTGTCATAGCCTCAGACTGTAATTGAATGATGTGTGGGCCAACTTTTTCATGGCTTGTTCAGAGTCAGTCCTGTTAGAGAAGATATCTTTGGCTAATAAAGTTGGCACCCCAGGTTCTCGCCCATATAACACACGGAAAGGGGACATCTTGAGGATGCAATCACAGCTAATCTGATAGGCCATGAGGGCTAAGTAAAGATCCCAGTGGAGAGGGTCTGAAATGGCCATTTTGTGGAGTATTAAGACCAGGGTTCCGTTAACTCTTCCTACAGCACCTTTTGTGGATAGGTTATAGGGGGACAAGCAGAGTTGTTAATCTCCATTGGAAGTGGCAAGGAGATTTACCACTTGTGAAGTAAAATTTTTATCATTGTCACATAGGAGGACCTGGGTCACCCATGCTGGGTGAAGATGCACTGGTGTAATAATGTAGCCATAGCTTTAGCAGTCTAAGCGAGGAAGAGCAACAGCTTCAACCCATTTGGTGAAATGATCAATTCAGCCAGGATATAATGGTTGCCACTGATAGTCTGAGGTAGAGGACCTACCACATCCAAGCTTATAGTGTGGAAGGGTTGTTGGGGCGTAGTTGATTGATTTTGATACCGAGTCTTGTAGTAGATTGCTTTTTACAGGTCAGACAGGCATCCAGGACCTCAGCTATGGTATCCATGATGCCTTCCCAAAAATATTGCTCTTTTACTCACTCATGTGTTTTGCAGACTCTACATGGCCAATGATAGCATGGGACTCTAAGATCACCAGTACTCATTCTGATGGCCAGAGATAGGGCAACCAGTGCATCCCTACTTTCTTGTATAACTTTTCACTCTCCACCTTGGTGTTGTGGGAGTGCTGAGCTAGCATCTTCTGTACTGATTCGTCTTCATCAGCCCACAAATCAGGAGTCATGAGGAGATCGTGTAACCTCTTGGCTTCAATGTTGTCTAAGTGAAGAACGGGCAGCCACGTTAACCCATCTACATTCATGTGGCAAGTTCCCGCCCAGTGCTCAATAGAAATATTGTAATGCCGGAGCTTCAGAGCCCAGCGAATTAACCGTCCTGTGGGGTCCTTCATATTCTGCAACTACTTTAGGGGGCGTGGTCTGTGATTACTTTGAAGGGATTCCCATATAGGAATGGGCGGTAGGTATTTTACAGTGAGCAGGACATCAGGCACTCCTCAGTGATGCTGTAGTTGTGCTTAGCCTTTGAAAGCATTTTGCTAAAGTAGGACACAGGATGATCGACCCCTTCTCATTCAATTGAGATAAATTAGCTCCAACAGCGTAGTCAGAGGCATCCGTGAGCAACATGAAAGGCTTGCCATAGTCAGGGTGGCAGAGTATCAGCATTTTTTGCAATAGCTCCTTCAGGGTCTCAAACGCGGCCTTTTGTTCAGCACCCCAATGGAAGGGGGTGTTCTTAGCCAGGAGGCGGACAAGGGGCTCGCTGAGCTGGGCGAATTTTGGGATAAATTGATGGTAATACCCCATCATGCCCAAGAATACCTGGATGTTGCAAAGGGTTTTGGGCGCTGCATCTTGAATATCGCTTCAACCTTATCTTGTAGAGGTTAAATCCCATTTTGTGAGATGGCGCGCCAAAGAAAGTCCATCTTCTTCTGTAAGAAAGTACACTTGGAGGGCTTTAATTTAATGTTTAATGCCCACAAGCGTTAAAACACCTCCTTTAGGTGCATTAGATTCTTGTTAAACGTCTTATAAATACTGTGATGTCATCGTGATAGACATTCACAAAGCTCAGCTAAGGTCCTGGAGAATGTGATCCATCGCCCGCTGAAAAGTAGCAGGTGCATTACAAACCCCTGAGGTAGCTGAGTGGGTTAGAACAAACCATCGCTGCAGATAAGGGTGCACTTTTCCTAATCCTGTGAAAAAAGGTCCATCTGTCAGTACTCGCTACCCAAGTCCATGACAGCAAAGAATTTAGACCCAGAGAGTTGGGCTAGAGCGTCATCAATGCGGGGATAGGGTAACTATCCTTCTTGGTGAGGTTGTTCAGTTTGCAGTAGTCCATCACTACCCAATAACCTCTATTTTTCTTTTTTATCAATAGGAAAGAGGATGAACTATGACTTTGGGAAGGCAATAGCAACCCAGCGTCCAGCAGCTGTTTTTGCTCCGTCCAAATATATAGCTTCTCAACTTTTGATTTTTGGTAGGGTTTATAGTGGATGGGTCGAGCCTCCCCAACATCAATTGTTTAAGTCCAACCCTTCATTTGTCCATAGTCAGTGTCAGATTTGGAGAAAATGTCGCTGTAGGCCTCAAGCAGGGTTGAACTTTATCCATCTCAGCTGGGATTTTTCATCGGAGATATGAACAGAAGGTAAGGTACATAACGACTGGTCAGTGGGTAAGCCCATATCCGCCATAAACCAATACATTGAACTTTCTTTATTTCCTCAAGGGGAATCAGTATGCCTTTTCCAATCTTCTTATGATTTGTTACAACCATATCCTTCTTGGTGAAATTCCCTATTAGGAGATTAATAGGTCATTAATAGCGCGGGGTTTAGAACGCCCAGCAAAACTCTGGGCTCTTAAGACTAACTCCATCAATGGTAATTATGTGTAGTAGGCAGTTGTGTGGGATTTCCAAGTTAATCTTCATGTCAACTACCATTTGTTCACCAACCTTGATGACCACCTCTTCAGAAGCATAGAAAGGGATTCCCTCCAGGGGAGTCTACTGATAGAGGCAACATTTTTGTATGCCGTCCTGCTGTGGTGTAATGTAGGGATAAGGCGTAAGAGGGATACTCAACTGTGCAAGCATAATCATTTTTGATAAGCTCCTCATTGGTCAAAATCAGTGGAGCCTCATAGTTAAGCAGGGAGAGATAACCCTGCTTCAGGTAATAATTCCTTTATACTCAAGCAAGAACTGGGTACCAATGAGTAGATCATAGGTATTTTAGCCAGGGCCACCACTGGAGCTGACACAATGAGCTTCTCAAAATGGATGGGAAGAGAAGAGTACGCCCCAATGACGCAGGTGTTATTTGGGCCTGCAGTTCCAAACTATTTGATTGTATTTGAGGTTAGGACCAGTTTAATTTTTAATGAGTTTTGATGACACAACGTTCACTGGGGACCCAGTGTCAAGGATAGCCCTAACCCACATTCCATTGATGACGACCTCCACCTTTGTTAATATCCCACCCAAGTTGGGGGAAAGAGCGAGAACCTCCTTTAGTTGGAGAGTAGAGGCAAGTTGTTTGTCTGTTTCAGGGTATTTCTCCTGGATAGACTTCAGTGTGTGAACACACTGGTTAGTTTGTATCAAGGTGGCAATGAGCTGATTAGCGTCACTGGCAATGTCAATGACCTCAAAACCCCCAACACTTGGCTGAGATAAGTTTGGCGGGGGATCCTAGCTAGATACACTCTCTCAGGGCTCAACCTATTAGGTATCTACAATTCACCTGAGGCTCCTAAGACATAGTGACTGACATCTTCACGACCCCATTCAGATTCGTCGTCAGAGGGAATTTCAAAGCACATTAAAGATTCCTTTGGTTAGGAGGTAAGATCAGGGCTTCCCTTATTGCAGGGGAGGTCCTAGGGGCGCTCAATTACCTGGTTAACTTTTTGAGGAGACGCTGTAATTGTTATGGCTCTACATTTAGCCTTTGATGTAGGGGAATTGGGATTCCCCATGGCTACAGGTTTTGAGATAGAGATGTCTGGAGGAGATTCTGAGGTGGATAGAATATATTGCCTTGGCGGGATGTGACAATTGAGGCACTTTGGAAGGCTGCTTTGACAAAAGAGGAAAGAAGGGCAAAGTGATAGCTAACTTTACCAGCTGCACTTTGAGAGCTGGAGATGGAGAGGAGCGCTGCCCTGTCACTGCTAGCATCCTCTGACTATCTTCACATGGGGAGGAGCATCTCGTTGTGGAAGCTCCACAGGAGCAGATTTCCAAAGGGAGACAGCCATAGAAGAGGCTGGATGGGTTATAGTAGATTCTCGCCTCAGAGCTCCTTACATAGTATTGCTTTCATAATAGTTGGCCACTTCTACAAGGCTTCTTAATATCCTGTATAGTTTGGAAGAAGCGCTTGACGGAAGATATATGCATCATTAAAAGGGGATGAGACGCCAATCCAGCCAAAACAGCAGCAATAGCATCTTCAAGAGGGAGCATTTTAGTAAAAAACAGAGGTTGAGCTTTACTATAGAATCTCTCAACAAAAAAGGTATTTGACTCTCCCTCTTTCAGACTAAGGCACATAAAGGCCTGTTTTTGTCTTTGAAAGCTCTGCGGGTATCCAAACTCCTCAATGAGCGCTTTCTTTACCTCAGCCCAAGAGTTTAAGGGTGTTCATATAAGGTACCATCACCTCATAGAGGAGTGGCTGAGGCAGGGGAGGATGTGCTTTACTTTTTGTGGATTGTTTGTCTCTTCCATAACAGCCTCATACATGAAAAGGAATGAGGCAATGCTACCCTCACCTGGGGTAAATTTGTCTCTATAGGGAGTTTTGAGATAATTGGAGCAGCCTCATGAGAGGCTTGGCTAACGCGCTGTTCAAGGGTTTTAAGTTGAGACAGTGTGCTGGATAGCTTCTGGGCTAAAGCATCTAGCTGGGGTATAAAAGCTGCGGGGATGTTGTGAGGGTTATTTTCCCTCAAAACCTCCATTTTTAATAGTGTTTTTGTGGTGTATTACCCCGTTTAGTGAGCACCACTTGTTGGAATTCAGGGGTTTTGGTAGGCTCTCTGGTGTGTTTTTACACCTGAATTACAACAATTAATAGCAGTTGAAGTATGATTCTCTACTGCTAGGATAAATAATTTTTAGGGGTATTTTGACCACTTGTTATAATATACTAATATTTTAGTTGAAATAAAGGAAGTGTTTTATAATTTTAATTAGTAATTGTTGAGGGGTCAAAAAGAAAATTTTATTAATATCTTGATGCTTAGTATTTAAAATGTATTGAAGTTTAAAGTGGGTCAAATGGGAAATTTGGTATAATCTGGGTGCATCCAAATTTGGTAATATGGGCTTTCGACCTATTGGAGCTCTTGAGACTCGCCTCACTGGATGGAACGGCAAATAGAGGGTTGATAGCAGGTAGGTTATATCTGTGAGGCAGTGATTTAAATATATTCAACCAAATTTTAGGTGAGAAAATATTTGCCTCTAGTGAAACCCCCTCCAAGATTATAAAAGGGGGCGGTCACAGAGTAGGTGTTTGAACTAAGTTAGAGAGGGGACGGAGAGGACCCTTGTAACAACTCCCACGATTTTGCCCCAAGTTTAGCATAGCGCTGTACTAGCCATAAGGCGATTCAGCCGAGGATTGGGGGCAATAGTATTATCTCAATTTGTTGGGTTCCACTAAGAATTGACCAGGGTTTTTTTGGCCAATGTTATCCATATTGAAACAAAAATCACTTTTATTACAATATCATGCTTGTAATTGTCCAGCAGTCAAGCCTTCACATGAAGCGCCCTTCATTTATCTCAATATACATTCTATCAATCTTTAGTTCAGCTTCTTGACAGTATTTCTTTCTGGCGTTTGAATATTTTTTGACACGGCCTAACCACACCAGAACGTTATACAGTGTATTCCATAGTGAGAGTTCTGATACGCATATTCTAATTTCTTGCAGTTATGTCATCTAGCTGGTCATGTAGGTTATGAAACTCGCGGTATAAGTTGTCAATTTGGTCCTTCATGTAACGAGTTTGCTCTATATAATGGAGTCTTCCATGGTTTTGGTAGATAGAGCGACTATGGCCTTTTTTTACTTCTGGTCCTGTAGTATCTTGTAACTTATCTAATAAATTGGTTAGTTAATTGTACTCTGAGAGTTTTATAAATGGAACAGGTGACATGCCCATATGGTTAAGACTTACTAGAACTCATTTAAGTTGGTTGGGTTCATCTGTGGCCAAGTCTTTAAAGTTGGAAAGATGGTGGTCAACAGTCTGGACTTTGGTGTAAATGAGCTTGACAGCAGCGTCAGTGCCAGTCTTTTAGTAAGATAATCTTTCTTGAAGCTTTTAACGGTGGCTCCATAGGTTTTGCCAATAACTCATTCAGAAGTGTGACCTCTCCAATTTTATAAGTTGCCTATGGCCTGGGGTAATTCATCATTTTAGTTGTTACATAAGGTGATCTAAGCGTCCGCGCTTATCTAAGGCACATCATTGCATTTGAACTATCACTTTCTGACTTATAAAAAGGCGTGGCCAATAAGTTCAAGAAGGATTCAGTTATTGTCCTTCTGCGCCTGTGGAAAATCCATCAGGGTGCAGATCTCAATGTTGTTTCAAGCTAGCGCACAAAAGATCTGCCAGAATGAAGGTTAAGTAGGAATTGAGGTGCTCTATAAATGTTCTATTAAGAGCTGCCTATTCTGGTCAGGATTTATATTATCATATTGAGGTAGGAAATGTATTTCTCAAAGCGTTGGTCCTGGTCATTTAGGTGGGAAGACAAGCTGATGGTCTTATCCGACATGACTTCATCATGCAGGCAGTAGCCTCTGATAAATCATTCCATGGTCATCCAGATCTGGTAGCGGTGATATTGAAAGTCTTATTTTGCTGAGGCGATTCAAGTTATGGGAAAGCCGCTGGATATAGATCATTTGGCGCTTTCTTAATATAAGAAAGCGCCTCTATGGAAAAAAATATTTTGTGTCTTAATCTAAAGTTTCTATAATTCACTATATACTTGAAGCCAAAGCAACGAGGTTGGTGCAGGATTGTATAAGGGATCACAAAAAGAATTGGAAGATATCATTTTAGTCCTGTTTTGTCAGTGGTAAGTGAGTAGTTAGTTTTGGTGTCCCCTTTAGTGAGCACCATAATGTAAAATTTTTGGTGTACATTCCCCATAGAGTTGTTTACCACTTAGATAACTGCATAACAATTTGTAGATTAATATCATCATAAGTTGTATAGATAAGAGAATTTTTAATTATAAGAGGGACTAACAATAAAACTTGAGAAATTGAACTTCCAACTACACCGCAAAAATACAAAAGAAGCCTCATTTTGATTTCACAGCCAGTTACTTATACTGTAAACCTCTCTCCCATGGGCTTCACAAAGATTTTCATCAAAGTCCCAATGGCGCTGGCGCTTAATCCCCATGGGATTGGTCTAAGGCTACCTGGCCAATCATTGTATCAGCTCTAAGAATTTGTGAAGCATCTTCATTAGTTGACTTTAAGATTTTTCTTCTATACCTGAAGGACCAAAAATGTGTGTATTAAATTATGCATTGAAGTTCTTTTGCACAATCTAAGCATAAATGTCATTTTTTTCTATTTAAAACATACAGTTGCTACCTTGGTGAGTTAAAAACTCTTCATATTGAATTGCAGAATAATGTTGGTTCTTACCATTGAAGGAGCAAGCGAGGAATTTTGAGTCAATATATAATAATTGGTTGAGCAAAGTGTTTGTTCAACCAATTTTCTGACAAATGCTTAATAAATTAAAAAATTTAACATTTAAGGCTTTACTTTCCCGTAACAATAACATCAGTTACTAAGATTCTATTTGAACAGAAATTTTTGATAATCACACAGGTGAGATGAGCGAATTCAACAAATCATAACTAAACTGGGCAAAAGCCATATCTGGCAATGGCCAAAACGGTGCATCAAAGGGCAAAAAATGCCCTGGGGGGACCAGAAACTAATGCCGCCAAACTGGCATAAACCCAAACACCGCCTGGGTTTGTGGAGTTCACCACAAAACAAAACCTATATGTGGAGATACATTATGCACAACCACTATCAAAAGTGGAACATGGTTCTGACTTTTCTTAGGGGTCAAGTCCCCAACTCTGTGGGAGAAGGTGGTTGAGGCACAGGCCTCCCTTTTTCCCCATGCGGTGTACATTACCACCCACACCATCCACCACAGCTGGATTGATATGGGTTTTGAAATTGAAGAAGATGCAGACGCTATGGCAAAAGTCTGTGTCGATATTGCCCTCCCTGAGGGCAAACGAATTGTGAGCATGGTGTACACCAGATGGAACAAAGCAAATACTTTGTTCATCTCATTTGACTCGCTCCCCACCAACCTCCCCTACAAGCTAATCGAGGAGGAGCTCTGAATCGGCCTTCAGAGCTATGGAGAAACCAAACAACTAGAACTACAGCAATTCCACCTGATGATGAATTTGTGCACAGAAAAGGCGATTGCTGTGATCAACCCAGTCCCCAATGTGGCCATGGACCAAAAAAAAATCTCACTCACCGCGGTGCTTCACCTCCCAGATGGGGGAGTGTCAAAGCCATTATTCGTCACACTGGAACGTGCACCGCCCATCTGCAACCATTGCACCGCATTGGGTCACAAGGAACACACATGCCCCATGAAGGAGGGCAACTTGGCCCCAGACTTCTGCGATGACGCCATGGACAAAGATGAAGAGACCTTCAGAAAAATGATTGACGCCAACCACGCTTTCCTCTGGGGAGAGGATGGGCACTACATCCTCATAGACCAGTATCACCCAAACTACACAAACAGGTACATAAGGCCTGCAAGTGGGCAGTGGCCAAGTCCACATCACTCGCGACCTCCTCCATTGACCTGGACCAAATCCAGGAGGACAGAGAGAAAATTAGCTGAGCCAGTCAATCAGAGCATAATGCCCAAGTTGAAGAAGCCATGGAGGATATTAACTGAGCCAAACATTTGGAGCAGAAAAACCACGCTGAAGTTTTCTCAACAATTCAAGAGAATCACCACGTGATCTCAATCAAATGAACTTACCTGGACAATTCAACTTCACTATGGGAGAGATAGCAGGACCTGAAACTTCAAAATCAAACCTTAAAACATCAGAAACCAATCAGCGCACCAATCTGAGTCTCGAAAAATCATGTGCGGAAAAGCCTAATACAAACCCCAAATCCAACAAAACCTGCACTAAATCAACACAAGGTAAGGAACTGGACAACGACTCAGAGTGGACTGGCCCAATCACACGGAGCAATTTCAAGGCAATGAGCGGGGGGTTAGGGCTGGAAGGCCCACCCAACCACTCCTGAGGCGCTGCGGGCACCTCAGTGTCAATAGGGATGCTAAACATCACAGGATCCAGGGCTCAAGCATCCCAGCCAAAAAGCTGGACTTCCTACATAAACCCCCTGTAGACATCTTGGCCATACAAGAAACCCATTGTCTACAGGGGGGAGAGGGATCCTGGTCAGCCAGGGTCTCACCATCCCATTCAGTATGGACGTCCCACTTTGGGGTGGTCATCCAAAATAACAAAAAAATAAAAATCGCTGACTCCATTTGTATCTGCACGACCATGTCTTGGCCACAACAATCGCAAACCAAGAGGCCACAATCTTGATAGCTTGTATTCATGCATCGTACACCACAACTTGGAGGAAACAATTCCTCAAAGCCATCCTGACGCTCAACCTCCCACCAGAAACCATCCTGCTGGGCGATTTTAACTGCTGGGACAACCCCACCATAGACTGATGGTCCAACCCCAGGGGATACCCACCAGGACACATTGAGTTCCAGTGTGATGAAGGCATCCCTTGGCCTGTATGACACCTTCCCCCACCGGGTCTCCACTCCTCCCCCACATGACCCGCCCCAGAATACATGAGGGGACGCTCATTTCAATGAGCCGCATTGATCACATCCTCACATCAAAATTCCACCACTTGTCTATTTCTAACTTCACTACAAAAAAGATCAATTTCTCTGACCACCGAATAGTTTTGGTGCAGCTCAGGCCAACCCAAACTCACATGTGGACGTTGCCCTGGAGGAAGCTATACCCGGAGAACATAAAAATACCTAAAATTTCTGACTGGGTCGAGCATGAAGCCTTGAACCCAGAATTTGCAAACCCATTCATATCAGATCCCATCAAAACTTGGAAAAAATTCAAATATTTACTAATAAATAAAACTCGCCATCTCGCCTCAAGCAAGTACACTGTGGACACAGCCACAATCAGCCGCACCCTGGCGGAACTAGACCACCTTGAGCTCAACGCCATAAAGTCCAGCTACAGCCCCAGCTGGGGGCGCAAGTGGGCGGAAATCTCCGCCCACCTAAACGCCCTCATCTATGAACACCAACACAGAATCAGAGTATTGAGGAAAGGTAAGTACATAAAAGAAGGTGAAACCTGTTCAACATATTTCTTCTGCCAATACCACTCCCAAGGCAACCTGCCTCCATGCGCACAGGTCCGCAAAGCTGATGGCACCATGGCAACTGACCCAGCAGAGTTTAAGGCGGAGATACACCGCTATTGCACCAAGCTTTATCACGACACCCCATCTGACCCCCAAAAAATAAAAAAAAATATTCCACACCGCCAAAATACAGAGTGCACCGCCAGACTATAGTCTCCTAAGCCTGATAACGCAGGAGGAGCTCTGGAACATAGTCCGCGGTGCACCGCATAGGAAATGCCCAGGCCCTGATGGGATAACCTACAAATTTCATAAAAAAATATTTTAGACAAATCTCCCCCTCCTCTTAGCATCAATCAACTAGTGCCTACTGGAGACACGCCTCCTATCTGGAGGCCAGGACTCCTATTTCATAACCCTGTTTAAAAAGGGCGACAGACTGGACCTGGCCAACTGGCGCCCAATTGCGCTCTCAACCACTGACACAAAACTACTTACAAAAATTCTAGGCAACCAGATTAGGCACATTAGCCTCTAAAGCCCTGTTACCCAATCAGTTTGGGTTCACACCAGGGCGCTCCATCTGTTCCAATATACACTCCATCGCCAATATATGCCAGTCCAAAGCAACTGGAGCCCTGGTATTCCTTGACCAGGAAAAGGCATATGACCGCGTTAGCTGGCCATACTTGAAGGAATGCCTAAGCGCCTTCAATCTCCCACCCAGGTTTATTGACTGGGCGATGCTCCTCATAGAATCCGCGTCTATGGCTGTATGTGGCCCTAGCTTTCTAACCAACAAGATCACACCACACAGAGGGCTCAAACAAGGGGACCCCCTCATACCACTGCTGTACAACTTCAGCTTTGATCCACTCCTCCGTGTTGCTGACTCACACCTCATGGGCATAACTGTACAAGACCATCCCCCAGTCAAAATACTAGCCTTTGCGGATGACTGCATGACAGGTATAGCTAACAATAATGACGCCTGACAGCTGGAACGCACCCTATCGGAATACTCCATTGTGAGTAATGCATCGCTCAATAAATGGAAAACAGAAATAATCCTCCTAGGCAAATACATCAATAACTGGGCCACAACACTCAAGTCTCACAGCTCTCCATTACAGAAAAACCCACTCATCCTACCCTTTTTTCACCCTATACAACCAACCCTGTCCGCCACCTTGGGATATGGCTGTAAACAGGGGGGTATTCCAATGAAACAATTGAGAACAATCTATTACAGTGAGTATCCAACCGCATCGCCTCACTCAAGGGAAGATCCCCAGGGCTAATGAGGCGAGTGGCAGTTGCCAACTCACTCATCCTCCAAACTTTGTGGTTCCCTGCACATGAAATCCACTTTTAACCCACCTTCATAGTCTTAATTCGTGCGCTTATCCAGGGCTGGCTGTTGCCTGGATCCTGACCACCTGTACGGGTGGAAACGCTATTTGGACCACGCTCCAGCGGAGGCATGGGCTTAATAGACTTTGAGAGTCATGCCAACCACATTCTGGGCACCTTGATAGATGAAAGTGCTAACCCCGGACATCCCACAACAGCACTGGTCCAGAGCAGCAAGGGCCAACTTCGCGCAGGCGCTCAAAATACCTAACCCACACAACCCATCCAGCCTACTAACATACCTTGCTAACCGCCCCAATGCAGCGGGCCCACGTGGAACCCCCTCACTTTAAGCGCCTTCTCTGCACCATCCGCCGCATGGGATGGACTGTCGCTAACACTGGTGCTGTGCAGAGAAGGGGATGACCCATAGCCCACTTCATGATAAAAAAAACCAGACGACCTCCCCCAGAAATACATACCCGCTATGACCCCAACCATTGCTAGAATCGACTACCTAGACGCTTTGGACATCCCCTATGACTTAGCTACACGGAAGGCAATATGGAGGCTGACTCACCATCCACTCCTCCAGCCAAGGGTAAGAGCCAACACCTGGCGCTGCCTGAGAAGGACCTATAGAATTGCGGACTGCACCCATTCCCTCCATGCAACCTGCGCAGTATGTGGAGGGAGGGCTCCCTACACCACAGCCTAGAAACTTGCCTCCCATCCAGAACCATATGGGGGAAGTTGCGCGCCTTCTTAGGATCTAAGACGACCAGGAACTCTCTAAATCAAGGAGCCTCCTCGTTCTCCATCTTGATTCCCCAATTCCACCTACCCTCCGCTCCCTAATGGTGACCATTGCAATGTGGACAATCCACACCATTGTTTTGGATGCGTTCAAGGGTACCGTACCAACCATTTGTGGGGCAATCAGTAGGTTACACGTTCACTTACTGGAACACTTTTAATCCTGGCTTTATGGGTACATGAAGTCAAGGCTTCAAAGGCTCGTAGAGTCATGGTTCCCACTCTGGTTCCTCCAAATGGACCCCTTCCTCCAAACCTGCTCCATAACAGGGAAACCCCCTTAGAGTAGCGCACCAACCCCCCCATACCTGGCTATACCAGCTGGCAAAAGGGGTAACCCGTATACACTGGGATGCCCAATCCTTTCTAATCCTCGCTATTCTTCACTCCCCCTTTCTACACACACATCGGTACTTACTGTCCCCTGGTCAGCTTGCCTCAGTTAAGTAAAAAAATTTTAACATTTACAGGGTACATGGGAACCCTATGACAATAACTGCCTAGATTTCCTCATAATCAGGGTCTTCTTATTCCTTCCAGGTAAGGTAAACAATTCCTGTTGTTGTTTTTCGTCGCCTGAAGCCTTTTGACTTATTTTCCAAAAGCTTCCAGATCTATTCACTAGGAATTAGGAAGCCGCTTTGGTGGTTTGTCCTTCAATTGTCTTAGGACAAAGGGCACTTCGTGATGCTTCTAAATTGATATTCTTTTCATCGCCTCTAGTCAGAGATTAGAGAGTCAGGAATTTTTGCGCTTTCAGTCAACTCGCTGGTACTCAATTATGGAGTGTAGAGTTTAATAACCCTCATCTTGAATTTTTTGGCATTAGTAATTACCCATTGACTGAGTTGAGTGGTCTCACTGGAGTGGGATGATTCTGAGGCAGAGCCATTATCCATATCAGTTGTCAATGCTCACTGGAGAATTGGGGATACCTGGCAAAGAGAACCAAAGTCTTATTATGATGAAGGAAAGGAGTTCCAGCTGTCTCAGAAAAAAGGTCAGGAGTCATGAAGCTTCTATGTAATATCATTAAATCAGAAAATTAAGGTAATAAGTTCCCTTAATCTTAAAATATTCTTGAGATTAGATAGGACTTAAATTTATAACAATAAAGTACATAAACTAAAAAACCTTGCTTTTTAAATTAATTAATATATATAGGTTGCAAAGGGGTGAGTCACTGAGTAGGATTTCTTGAAGCCTCTATGTAAACTTTTTCATTTTTACTGCACATGTTCATTTATATGAAGTGTAAGAAATAAAGAAGAAAACAGTTGTATGAAGACAACTAACTATTTAAGTCTTCTTTGTATGTGGTATCAACCTCACTCAGGTATCTTCTTACAAGCAAGCGATATCCATCTCACTTTAGGTAATTGTTTGAAGAATTTATTTGAGGTACACTGACCAGGGGATGGACATTATTGAAGCTCAAAGAGCTAAAAAATGAATGAACAGACCTACCCAAACAGAATGATTAACCTCCCAAAAAGAGCAGGTGAAACACAACTGAACGATATACAACCAACCAGGTGGGACAGCGACGAGTTTCTTAACCCACCATGGTGGAAGGGGAAGGTGGATTGGGTGGCTCATACTCAGTATTATATTTCATATTAAAGGCAAGTGTGCAGGCCAAGGCAGAGAGCAATGGTGTGGGGTGATCAGTGACATGGGGAGCTAGTTGGATATTGGCTGGCTGGTCATCAAAATTATCTGCATCAAAAATTGCACCTATGTATTTGTAAAAGCAGTTTTCTGCATGAAGGCGGATGAAAGGAAGCTGGGTTAATAAAGCTGTGGTGGCGTGGGTGGTTTTTGTCTTGTCCTGTAAAGCAATAGAAACTTTCTGGATGGCAGCATTTGCTAGTTTGTGGAGGTTTAGGATGTCACGTTTGCCCTGTGGGGCTATGGTTGGAGCAATAATGGGAGGAGGGAGACCCTTGGCAAGTGTCGCTACTGATGAGTTGGTTACCTTATGGATGTCAGTGTTATCTGGGATTTCAGCTGCAGCAACAGCGAGCTGGTCGTCAGTTTGGAACACAGTGGCGTTTGGTTAGAGCATAAAAATGCCGAGGGATCTGAATGGGGTGCTGTACCTGTTTAAATTCTTCAAATTGAGTATTTGTGTCTTCAATTCTATTGCCCATTTCATCAAGTTTTATTCAATGAAGTCCATTAATTCAAGTTGTAATGGAAATCAAGGGTTAATGAATTGATGGGCTGTGACTGGAAATTAATGAATAACGTGTGAACGAACTGTTGTCCAAGCTGAATCCTGATTGGTTGAGGAACATGTGGCACTGACTGAGGAGGGGGCTGATTGGCAGTTGTCAGAACCGTAGTGGCAACAGGCTTTGGGGGAGGGGAGAAGGATTGTACCCCAAACCAGAAAGGCAATTGGGTGTGTGGCCCCTTGGGGGCCAGATGGAGACAATGCAGGTCTGGCAGAAGCATCAAGAGAAGGACATTTATGCTTTGAGTGATCCAACTCAAAGCAGGATGGGCAGAGGGTCCGCCTACCCTCGACATGAGCCCAGAATGGGTGGTCAGGGGCAGAGGGAATGATGGCGTGGGGGAATTGACAAAGCAATTTTATTAAAATTTGGGCTAATCATGGCAAATGCCTGGGGCCCAGTGAGGCAAGCAGCCCATTGGGGACCACAAAATGAAAGTTGGTATTGGAGCCATACACTGCTAAACCTTCTACCAACTTTTGATGGAGCACCGCAGGGGGAAGGTGAGTGGGCAACCCTGCAAACTGAACCACCATAGTGGTGTCAGTGAGGAGCTGGGTGCGCGTTGTGTGTATAGGAGTGCCCTGAAAAACCAGGGGAACAGTGGCCGCAGTGGCGGCATCAGCTTCACAAGTGAAGCCTAGATCAAAATACCCCCTATAGGGGCGGAAATCTATAAACCTGGCCAGCAGCATCACCACTTGGCCCAAGTCAATAATGGCTTTTTCTGCATATGTGAATAATTTCCCATATTTAACCTGAAGGCAAAACGCAGCTGGGATTGGGGGAGAATTAGTGGGCTGCAAGGCACTACCTTGGCACATGCCAGGTGGATGGTGAGATCCTTGGGCGGAATGAACTGGCCCAATGTATTAGTGTGACTGGGCAAGCCAGTTTGAACGCATTTTCCTGCCAGATATAAAATTTTGGGTGGGGTTTCGCCGCTGCCCCACACCGGAGAAGCTGGCGGATAATCTGATGTCATCAGGGAGCAAATGGGGAGGTCGGTGTAGGCTAGTTAGGCTCTTTTTTTACTAACTTTATATTAAAATTGCTCAAAGTTTACTCCAAGCGGAAAGAAAAGCTTCCAAATTAAGTAATTGTAAAATGGATAAAGATACTAATTTTAAATTTTTAAAAGAAGTACAAAATAGTAATAATTAGTAATTTGAATTTTTCTATTAATAAAACGAAAGTTTTATATACAAAATAAATTATAAAATTTAAATGATAAATGAATATGTTGCACCTCTCTTTAAAATGGCATTTATTGCCACAAAACTTGTGTTAAAAAGGAATCATATCCTTATTGAGTAACTCTTCTGTTGTCCATCTCCACCCAAATGGCATTCATTAACAACAAGATTATGATCCTTACAGACTGACTTCAAAAGTGCCACATTCCACCGCCTTCAATCAGCCCCATAAAATATATCTTGACAAGATAGCGGCCATGCTTAGGTAATGTAACATTTTACCCTTTTGACAGCAGGATGCATTATTTGGGAAATTCACTAGCTACATTAAGACATGCTTTATAACACTTTGGCAGCTTCAAGTGAACACCCAATATTGATTAAAAACATCAGCCCAATTGGTTCTCATGTGAACTTGGTTAAAACTTGATAAGCTAATTCACCAAATTTATTTTCATTTTTTTCAGCATGTGTGCCCAATTAAAATTATTTAGCATTAACATCTAGATTTGATCCTAACATTAAAGCTATTTAATTATCTAATAATTGAATATTTCCAATTAATAATTGGTTACTAGGCATTAAATCCAAACTTCATATCTAAGTTTAAGCTGGATAATGTGGTCATTGAATTTCCAACAATATGATGCAAGATCTTCATCTGATTTGGGTTCCCTTTATTCATTAGGACTTCCCTGTCTCTAAAAAGTGAAGAAATCATATCAGAACACTTGAGTTTTAACACTATGGTTCCAAGATGTTTTTTATCTTCAACTTTGAGTCAGTTTCCCATTAAATTACTTGTCCTTATTAAATCTTAAACCATAATAATTATAATGCCCACAAAGTGCTCCACACGCAGAGTGAAAATCCATGTAACTTCACAAAAAAATTCTACCCAATTACCAACATACTATATAAAAATGACCATTCCCTTTATGAAAGATGTTGATAAATATTCAATTTTCAATGTAAAGATTGTTAAAAAATTTAATTTGACTCATTTTTCTTTGATTAGAATGTGAAATGACAAATTTATTAACCTGAGTTTAAGCACTACAATGGTGCTGACGCTGGGCATCCTAGTGTCCATTATAACCATTTTATTGAAGCTGGAAACTATTCCAGAATTAAGCTATTACCAGAAAAGATTTACTTTCTGGCGCCAAACTTTGGCCAACTTTAAGAACCAGGGAAGCTTATGTTTTCTTCAGATATCAACTTTCTAGTTCCCAAGGAACCACCAAACTGACCAAGAAATTAGTAGGAAGAAGGCTCTGAAGCCCCTAACTGACAAAGGGTAAGCCATTTCAAAAGGTATATGTTGACTGCAATGTGTGCCATTATGCACAAAAATGCTTTTAAAATGACAAACTAAAATAATTAGCATAGGTTTGTTTAAAATTTAATGAAATTTAAAAAATGCCAGTGCCCACATTTTTGAGGGTATTGAGCTAATAATAGGAATAGGAGAGCTAAATTTGCATTGGAAAGAGACCTCAAAGTTACCATGGAAAAACTTTTTCTTTCTCGTTGCAAACACTTTTGCAACTTATTCAATTCAAGACTAAATCTAGTTTGATAATCTCATAGAGGGGATTAGTCTGCGCCCATGTCTGGGAGCAGTTGGGCAAGCAAGGCAAGAGGAGCAGGCGGAAGGCCCGTGGCCTCTAACGTTTGAAAACGCCCCGAGAATCCAGGAGAATGGAAAAAAATCTAAAAACCGGCGGTCACAATTTCCCCAGAGATACTCATGTGGCAAGCATGATGCAACCAGTATATCAACACGCCACATTCCCAGCCACTTTTGTCGGTGGAATTTGGAGTCCATGTGTATCTGGACATCCAAAAAATGGCCCTATGGGAAAAATTTTGTGAAGATGTACACAAAATTTTCCTGACTGCGGTGTACGTTGCACCTCACTCCATGTCGCGCGGTTGGCTGGACCTAGGTTTTGAAAGCAAAATAGCAGCAGATGAGGCTGCAGCGGTGTGCATAGTGGTTGACCTCCCTGAAGGGCAATGGGTCATCGAAACTTAATGCACCAGATGGACAAAATTAAACCAAATTTTCCTCACGTTTGACTTTTTGCCTACTACAGTAAAACGTGACATTTTGGAGCAACACCTGAAAGATGGTCTCACCATATATGGCAAAATACAATCTTTCGAAATGCAACGTTTCACGCTGATGCCACACCTGTGCACCGGCAAAGCCATCGCAGTTCTGACCCCAACTGAGGAGATCACGAAGGACCTAACCCAGATCCCGCACTCCACCTTTATTGATATTGCAGGGCACACCACCCACCCATTCTGGGTAACCGTGGACAGCGCGCCCCCCATTTGCACCCACTGTGATGTGTCCAGCCATAAGGCGCACGCATGCCCCATCAAAGAGGGCGTCACATTCCAAGAGCACCCCTTGGCAGCCATGGCCAGCGGAGAGGCGCACTACGAACCAACCGCAAGCACCAAGGAGGCTTTCCCGTAGGGAGCATAAGGCTGCTACCTATTGGTAAAGCCCATCTCCCCGCAGGAGTGGAAGAAGGCCAAGCAGGCCCATAGGACTGCAGCCAAGGAAGCGGCCAAGGTCACCACCACCATCCCACACTCACAACGCCAGGAGGATATGGAGACCTTCACAGCGGAAGCAACTTGGGAATCCATCACCCAATCAGATTGGGAGGCCCATGCCGAATGGGCCACTCAATCTGAGGATCTGATGGGAGATTTGATCTCACCCAATCACTGCACCCAAGCCCCAGTCAAAACTGACTTGGGACCTATCCCAACCAAAAAAAATTTTTTGCCCCACTCGACGGTGCACCAAACTTATCTGCACCACAAAAAATTCGTCTGCCATTGGGAAAACAAAAAGTGAAGGCCAAAGCCAATGTGACTCTTTCCACAAAAATTAACAAAAACCCCGATAGTGTTGCTGATAATACCCACGCTGCTGTGAAAGCCTGTGGGGACCTGGAAGAGGCTGGTGGGCCTGGAGGCCCACCCCTCGCACCTAAGGTGTGATGGGGGAAACCTTCACTCTAGGGATGCTGAATATCACTGGACTCATGGCCTCCCCGTCCCAGGCTAGGAAACTGAGTTTTTTACAAAACAATTTACCCGTGGATATCCTGGCCATCCAGGAAACCCACTGTCCACAAGGTTCTGAGGAAGCTTGGAAAACAATGCTCCTACCATCCCTATCCTTTTGGTCGAAGCACTGTGGGGTGCTAATTCAGAAAAACAATTTTTAAATTTACATCTTCAAAAACATTCCTAAATGACCAAGTGCTCGTTGTCACCTTCTCATGGGCTGATGTTGCACACACAATTGTCAACATTTACGCCCCAAATGGTGTACAAGAGCGTCGGGAATTTTTCTCGTCAGTCAAATCCCTCCTGCTACCCCCTGATTCTTTCCTAATTGGTGACATGAACTGTTGGCTAACCTCACCAACGGACCAGTGGCCGCCCTCACCCCACGCCCCACAGGGTCACGTAGAACTACGCGTTCTAAAAGCCACCCTTGGGTTAATGGATGCGCTGCCACAACATGCCCCACTGCTTGAAAACATGACGCGTCCCCACGTCCACAATGGCCAATTAAGGTCCATGACCCGCATCACCTTATTCTAGTGCCGGCGAAATTCCAACCCCACATCTCCCACTTCAAAACAATGAAAATGGAATTCTCTGACCACCGACTGGTCTCGATAACATACCACTTACCCATCACAGTTGCAAAGGGCCCACATTAGTGCAAAATCCGCCCCCCAGAGCTCGCGTCGCCAGGATTTTCCACGTGGGTGGAAGAGGCAACTTTGGCAAAATCATTTGTTGCACCATTTTGCGCGGACCCCATTTCCACATGGGCAACTTTCAAAGAAGACACCATCCACCACTATCGCCATCTCTCATCCAGATGCTCATGAGCCACATCGGCGGTTATATCGCGCGCACTGGCAGAATTGGCCCACTTGGAGTCCAACATTCCAGCCTCAGGATATAGCCCTGCATGGGGCCAGAAGTGGGCGGAGGCAGCCGCCCACCTCAACGCACTTGAAAGGCAACACAAACATTGGGTTTGTGTCCAATACAGGGTCACACGCATCACTAAAGCTGACAAGTGCACCGCATACTTCTTCAAAAATATTTTTGCACCACGCCAGAGCGTGGCCTGCACACAGGTGCGAAGATCGGATAATTCTATTGTGGACACACTGGCCAAAGTGGCAATCAAAATGCAAAAATATTACTCTGAGTTATACTGAGATGAACCAATTCAGCCGGCCGAAATGGCAGAATTTCTTGACAGAGCTCATATCTGCACCATTTTCTGATACCCAGAAATAATGAATTTAATTTCTCTGAACGAATTATGGACTACCATTTGCGGTGCGCCAAACCAAAAATGCCCAGGCCCAGATGGCATTCCATATTAGTTCTACAAAAAATATTTTAAATATATATCCCCATTGCTGCTAGCCTCACTCAACCAAAGCCTGTTGGAAACGCGCCTCCTACCAGGAGGACATGAGGCCTTTACGGTCACACTCTTCAAGAAAGGGGATAGGCTAGACTTAGCCAATTGGTGCCCCATTTCTCTAACAAACACAGACACAAAATTTTAACAAAAATCATGGCTAACCGTTTAGGGACTGTAGCATCTGCCACCATCTCCCCAGAACAATTCAGTTTCATCCCCAGAAGGTTGATTTGGGATAACGTGCACTCTGTGGCTAATGTGTGTCAGTCTACAGCCTCTGGGGCACTTGTATTCTTGGACCAACAAAAGGCCTATGATAGAGTAAACTGGGAATACCTTAGGGCCTGCCTCCAACAATTCCGCCTACCTCCCCGCTTCATTAACTGGGTGATGCTGCTCACGGAATCTGCAACAATGGCAGTGCGCGGCTCAGGTTTCCTGATGGAAGTAGTCCATCCTCAAAGGGGCCTGCGACAAGGGGACCCCCTGAGCCCACTCTTATACAACTTCAGCCTTGACCCACTACTGCGAAATGTGAATGCCTAACTCACTGGGGTCCATGTGCCAGGCCAAACCCCAGTCAAGATGATGGCATTTGCAGATGATTGCGTGGTGGGGGTGTCTAATAACAAAGATGCACGCACGCTTGAAGCCCTCATCCAGGAATATTCCCGGGTAAGCAACGCAGCACTGAACGCCTCCAAAACCGAAATCATCCTCCTTGGTCAGTTTCAGAACTGCTGGGCCCCAGCAAGTAGTTCCCAACCCGGCCCATCTGCTCGCCCACGTCCACGCCTTACTAACTCAAAACACACCGCTCCACTGGTGCTCCCCTTTGTGCCACGACCTACCATAGGACCGGTATGCCATCTGGGCGTGTGGTTGGAGGCAGGTGGATACGCGTCAGCAGTAATGGAGTGCCATATACTGGACAACGTGGCGAAGCGAATCGCCTCTCTCCAGAGCCCACCCTACTACCCTCACTGGCAGGGTTGTTCTTGCCAACTCTATGCTCCTATCCAAAGTCTGGTTCGGAGCCCACGCCATCCCCTTCTCCCCAAGCTTCTTCAAATCCCTGTATGCTTTGCTACAAGGTTGGCTTTGGTCAGGCCGCCCTCCACCAGTACGGCTAGAGGTCATGTTTGGCCCTCATCATCATGGTGGCATGGGCCTACTTGACTTCAAAGCCCATGCCGCTAAGATCCTGGGCACCTGGATTGCGGCCGTCACTGCTCCTACACTCCCATCCCAACACTGGTCCCGCGCAGCCCGCTCCAACTTCTCCTGAGCCTTGGGCCTCAACAATCCATCAAACCCCCACTCCCTGATGAAATACCTCGCATCACATACATCAGCCACAGGTCCTCACGGGACCAAAACCCACTACAAACGAATCCTACTCTCCATGCGAAGCGCAGAGTGGAGAATTCATATTAGTGGACATACAACCTGAAGAGGCCGCCTCTCCTCAGTTCACACAAGAGGTACAGAGGGCTACCCATCCATGATGGCGTGATCCCCATTCGACCCCAAGTCCTATCCAGGGTAGACTACCTGGACATGATGGACATCCCTTATTCCACTGAGACCCAAAAGACTATCTGGAAATATGCACACCATCCTCTGTTGCAGCCTCAAGTCCGCTCCCATGTGTGGCGCTGCCTGAGGCGGGTGTATCGTACAGCTGAGCGCTCTAATACTTTATACTCATCCTGTGTCGTGTGTGGCCAGTATGGAACGCTGTTTCACCGCCTGGAGAAGTGCCCCACCTCTAAAGTAATATGGCGCGAAGTCCAACTTCTGCTAGGCCAGGATCAAACACATCCCTTCAGTATGTCAAGAGATATGTTTGCTTCATCAATGGCCTCCCCCCTCCCACCCTCCCTCCGTGCTCTGGTGGTTGCAATCGCCATGTGGACCATCCACACAATTGTCTTGGATGCCATCGCTGGATCCATCCCCACCCTCCCTGAAGCTGTCCACAGATTCCGGTCTCATTTGGTGGATCACTTTCAAGTGTGGATGTTTGGATATCTCCCACCGCGTCGCCGACAGCTGGTCTCCTCCTGGTTCCCAGTCTGGTTCATCAAATCAGACCCCTTCCTCCACACGTGCTCAATAGTGGCTACGTCCCCTACACGTTCCCTCCCCTTCCCATAAGTGGCGTTCCCGCTGGCAACAAGAGATAGCATCGCTTCTCTGGGGTGCCTCCCCTGGTACTAAGTTTTGTCTCTTCTGAGTCATTTTCAGAAGTGTCCGTCCCATGGTCGGCCTTCCCCGCAATAAATTAAAATCAAAGTTACCATGGAACCACCCATGGCATCAATACCAAGGATAATTTTGTCTCTGAAGCCCTCTATCTGATGAGAAGTTAGAACTTTAGCTGGAGCATGCTGGTCATGATGTATACCATGATGATCATAATGCTTAATAAAAACAAAAGCCAAAATTTCTCCATGATAAAGATTTTATTTAGGAAATTAAAGGAAAAAAAGGCAAAATAGACAAGTGCTCTCACTTTGTGAGAG